>WOVY01006524.1:0-97715 GCA_013436015.1 Rhipicephalus annulatus
TTTTGTGCGCTGCTTTTCTCTTAATGTGAGTGACAGCTTGAGTCTCTCGGCCATTGTTGATGAGGTGTGCTTTGGTGAGTTCTTCTCCACGTATTCTGAACTCCCATTCGAAGCAGTCGGTCAGTGGAGGCGGCTGGCGGCAGTCCTAGGGCAAGCTTTGTAGCCTTTCGTATCAGCAATTAAGTTGTTTCGTTTCTCCGCTGTCTTCAGGTTGAGGTAGGGAGTTCCGTACGTTATGCGGCATATAAAGGGAGAGCTTGTACCCATTTTTTAGGGTGTCGTGCTCTTTGAAGCCACGCGGCTATTTAGTCACCCCTTCGGATTAGCTTGGTGAGCTGTCTCACAGTGTTCTGCGCGGGGGTAGGGCAGCGGAGCCAGACCCATCGTTATGTATGTGTAGTCCAAGGACTCGAAGCGTGTAACTTGGGTATTTTGGACTCCCTGTAGAAAGAACTTGTGGGTCAGGATGGTCGTAGCTTGGTGCGTCTACCCCGGGTGCGTGCCGCAAGTACTCACAGTTTCCGACTTTTCCGGAGCACATTGGAGGCCGCAGGTCTTGAGATATCCTTCAGTGATGTTAATCGCCTCTTGAAGTCGGTCCTCCTGTTCACCCATGCTTGAACCTCTTTCCAACATAGTGATATCATCGGCGTGTAACGCGTGATGTATCCCAGGGACAGCGTCCCAAGAGACGTGGGAGCTTAAGGAGGGCCAAGTTGAAAAGCACTGGTGATATCACTGAGCCCTGCGGTGTGCCCTTTGTTAGGGAGTTGAAAAAGCTTCGCTCCTGATATTGGCAATCCCTATCAGTGGCAGTGCCGGTTGGATGAGGAAAGCCAGCATATAGGCGTATGTCTTGGCACCGCAGCCGACATCTTCCAGGCTACGCAGAATGGCTTCGTGGCTCACATTGCTCTAATGCACACCCTTTACGTCCAAAGCTAGAAAAAATGACTTACTGTGCTTGCTCAAGCGGAGAAGAATATCTTCCTTTATCTGCAAGCGGACGTCTTGTTTGCTGAGCATTTGGCGGAAGCCGAACATGGTGTTCGAATAGTGGACCATTGTCTTCGAGATGTTTGGTGAGCCGCTCTCATTTACCATGTGCTCAAAGAGTTTCACAGCGCAAGATGTAAGGGAAATGGGACGAAGATTCGCCATCGAGATTGGCTTGTTTGGCTTGGGTACCATGGTCACACTCTGAGTGCTTCCAAGCTTGTGGTAGCTCGCCCTTCCTCCTGCAGTCGTTATAGTGCCGAAAGAGCACCGTCACGCCCGGGGTGGTAGCTCTCGTAGGTGCTTATTGGTCACTCCGTCTTTTCCCGGGCTTGTGTTGCGCGTAGCTTGTGCAAGGGCGCGTGTAGAGCTCTGCCAGCGTGAAAGGCTGTCCAGTGCTTCATTCGGTGCTCCTCGGTACTCCCTGGGCGTCGATTTGTTGATGGAGGTAGCTTGCTAGTTAACCGAGCCACAAAGTTTTGCTTGAAGTTCTTGGAGTAACTGGTGCTCTGTGCCCTCATAGTAGTGTATGAGCCGCTTAATTGTAATTCTTTGGTTAGTTTTGGTGTGGGTGTCGTCCATCAGGGCTCGAAAAATGCGCCAAGTCTTCTTTGTGCCTCAATGTCCCTTGAAGTTTGGTCGCAGAAGGACCGACAGTTCTGGCTCGCAAGGTTTTCGGCGTACTCCTGTGCCTGTCTAGTGAGTACGGCGATGCAGCGCTTCAGCTTGCGGTTGAGCTGTCGCCGTTGCCATCGTTTAATAAGCGATCTTCGAGCTTCCCATAGGTGAAGGAGATGATTATCGACAGGCGGATTGTCCTCGTTCAAGTGTATCGTTTTGCTATGTCCGTCAGCACACTTACAATATTGTTTAACCAGGCTTCAATGTCTTCGATAGTCGAATCATCATCATTCCTCTAGGCGGTCCAGTCCGTGAGCCGAGCTTTTCCTGTCTTGAGCGAGTGGTGAGCCTGTTCGACCTCTATTTGAATTATGTGATGGTCACTCCCTAGAGTGGTCTGGTAGCCTTGTCCACGTTGCGTTGTGGCACGTCTCTAGTGAACGTGAGATCAGGATTAGTATCCCTCGAGACGCTGTTGCCAACTCGAGTTGGATGGAGCAAGTCCTTCCACAGCGTCAGACCGTGTTGCTGCGCAGCGTCGTGAACACGCGCTCCCCCTTGGTGGTGCTGTGATAGCCCCAGGCCGCGTGTGGAGCATTGAAGTCCCCAACCATGACCAGTCGGTTGCCGTTAACCATTTGACGGAGCTCGTGGACGAAGTGGTTGAGTGGGCACGGAGCAGCGCATCAAGCATGATGCCTGATCTGCGTGGTTTTTCCATGCACAGGCTGCGCTTGCGCTGTTGGTGGTCTGGCTACCGGCTGTCCTCTTCTGACTCGGCGTGTTCGCATCTGCTCTGGCAGGTGCATTCTTCTGGCGTCAAAACCACAAGCAGTGGCACATTCTTCAATGCAACCTCATCGGTGAAGCTCGACTATCTCATCTACAACAGCATCGACAATGACATACAGCCTCCCCGGAAACCACAAAAGCAGCTTGCGGACCAACCTGTTCCTCAGTGGGCACGGGAGCAGTCCATCAAGCATGATGCCTGATCTGCGTGTTTTTCCAATCCAGGCTGCGCTTGCACTGTTGGTGGTCTGGCTACCGGCTGTCTCTTCTGATTCGGCGTGTTCGCATCTACTCTGGCAGGTGCATTCTTCTGGCGTCAAAACCACAAGCAGTGGCACATTCTTCAATGCAACCTCATCGGCGAAGCTCGACCATCATCTACCAACAGCATCGACAATGACATCGCTTCCCCGGAAACCACAAAAGCAGCTTGCGGACCAACCTGTTCCTCAGTGGGCACGGGAGCAGCGCATCAAGCATGATGCCGGATCTGCGTGTTTTTCCAATGCAGGGTGTGTAGAAAATATTCTCTTTATGCTAAAAGTCGAATAATACCTGCATTTTGCTGTTCCCCTGCCCACGGGTTTTGTTTGATACCATTTGTGACTGCTTTTCCACTGCCTTCCTATTATTGTGTTGCGGGGATATTGAAGCTAATCCTGGGCGAACAAACGCGTTCTGAAGCGCTATTGCAACTTGAAACGCTACCCGAGAACCCGCTGAACAAATGAGTGTACTATTTCAGCTTCTTAAAGACGTTCATGCGCGTTCTGTTCAAAGTTCGAAGAATCACGCTGATCTAGCTGCTGACGTAAAAAACCATAAAAAACGGTCAAAAGGACGTCGAGACGAAAGTAACCGGAATACTAAAAAGACTAGATGAACTAGAAAACAAATCCAAGATTGTCGAAAAACTTCAAAAGTGAGCTATCAAGCATGCGTAGTATGGTATCAGAAACTACTGCTCAAAACAGCTTGTTACAGGCTCGCCTGGACGAGCTTGAAGATAGGTCTCGACGTGACAATTTAATTTTTCATGGGTTTCCAGATGTCATAAGAATCCTGGGAAGAAACTGAAGCAAAGGTGGTCACTGAAATTACGTCCGTCATAGGGTCATTTTCGCCAAACTCGAATTCATTGCGCACACCGACTAGGCTCATTTTCGCAAAAACCGATGCCGTCCCATCATTGTAAAGTTTAGCGACATCAAAACTAAAGATAAACTTTTGTCTGCACGCTCCCAATTTAAAATAAAGGACATAGGCATTAGCGAAGACCTTCTCGCCCGCTACGCGCATCATCCGAAAAAAGCTCACTGATTTCGCAAAAAATCTGCCAGAATCCCACAAATTTAACTTACGTTACTACAAGCTATATGTTAATAAAAATGCTTCAAGTTTGATACTAACGCTGGATAGGTTATTGAAGTAGAACGGCCTGGTCGAGGTTTCGAAAGTAATATCCAGGCACGTGTCCCTTCCTAGGAACGCGCGAGGGGTAGTGGTCCTAAATCTAAAACCAAGGATCTCTGTTCTGTTCACGAACATAAGAAGCCTTCTTAACAAATATGATTCTTTATCTTCCGCAATAGATACCTGCGATGCACAAATAACTGTACTAACCGAAACGTGGCTCCGTGCGCATGTGCAGGACTCAGAAATTTTTAATCAAGCGAGTCATTTTGCAAATTATCGTTGTGATCGAACTGCGCGTCGGGGTGGCGGTGTTCTGTTAGCGATATCCAAAAGCATATCTTCTTCTTGCATACACATTACCACCACCTTGAAACTATCTGGGCTTGTGCTCACTATCGGCCATCAAAAAAATCGTCCTAGGCGCATGCTATTGTTCCCTTCGTCGTCCTCAACATTTGTTAACAAACTCCACGACGTTATGAACCACATCGTAACACGTTCCCCAGTTATCTCTTATTTTTACTCGGTGACTTTAACTTTCCGAACATAAATTGGACTACACAACCAGTTCCATTTCTCCTTTTTCGACACAAGCTTCTGAGTTTTTTAACTTTTGCTCTATCTTTTCTTTAACGCAATTAGTAGATCATTCAACTAGAATATCAATCTCACGCAGCTAACACTCTTGACTTAATCCTAACTACGCGGCCCGATTTTACTTCCGACATAACGTACTTGCCCGGAATCAGCGATCATTCTCTTCTCAGTTTTTCTTTTAATGCATCATTCCCAAAAGTTTCAAACAACAAAAAAGTAATTCGTGACTACAAAAAGGCGAACTTTCAGGCTATTAATCACGAGTTATCCATCTTTCTTGATACTTTTTTGGCAAACTTCGATGATCATTCTGTTCAAACTAACTGGGACATATTTGCGTGTAAAGTTTACGATCTAACAGAAAAATTCATACCGAAACGCACTATCACGTGTAATCATCACGCCCCGTTGTACAACGCCCACTTGAAAGGCTGTCTAACTGTAAGAAGCGCCTTTATCGTTCTGCCAGGAAATCGCCAACTGATTCCCGATAGGAAGCTTACAAATTAGCATCGAACGCTTACATATCTGCATTAAAAGCTGCTAAATCTTCATTTTTATCCCAAACCCTGCCATCCATGCTTAATAATAACGTTAGAAAGTTTTGGAAAGTCATAAAGCCGCCACATGATAACAGCATTTACTTAGAAGACACATCGGGCAATTCCATTTCTTTGAGTGATTGTGCGGCTGTGCTCAATGATACATTCACGAAAAACTTTTCTGTTCCTTCCACGATTAATGCTCCTAGCGTGCAGACATATAATTTTCCTGTAATGTCCTCCATCTGTATCGAAGCGCCAGGTGTGGCTAAGTTGATTGCTGGACTTAAATACCATTCTCTCCAGGTTACGATTTAATAGACTCGAAGTTTTTGAAGAATACAAGTTCATTTAGTTCTATTATTTTAACAAAAATATTCCAGCAGTCACTTGACACATCTACGCTACCCATACAATGGAAATAGGTAAGGTGGTTCCACTCTTCAAATCTGGCCAAAAAACATCCCCCGCAAATTACCGCCCTATATCTTTAACCAGTACCTGCTGTAAATTACTGGAACATATCATATTCTCAATCTAGTCAATTTCCTTGAATCAAATTCCTTTTTTACATCTGCACAGCACGGTTTTCGCAAATCGCTCTCATGCGAAACACAGTTAATATCCTTTACTCACAAGCTACATCGCATTTTAGACCAATCATCAAAAGCTGACTGTGTTTATTTAGACTTTTCCAAAGCCTTTGACAAGGTATGCCACAAGCTGCTACTACACAAACTAAGCAAACTCCAACTCGATGACACCATAATGAAGTGGATTGTATGTATCCTTAAAAATCGCTCACAATTTGTTTCAGCTAATAATCATAACTCTTCATTCAGCCAGGTTTCCTCTGGTGTCCCCCAGGGATCTGTTCTTGGACCTCTTTTGTTTCTTATTTACATTAACGATCTGCCTTCTCTTATATCCTCTAATGTTCATTTGTTTGCCGATGACTGCGTAATTTCTCGCGAAATAACTGCTGACAACGACTCCTACTCTCTCCAGTCAGATCTATATAGTGTAAGCAACTGGTGCAAAGAATGGTTAATGGAACTTAATGTTACTAAATGTAAAGTAATGCGTGTATCGAGAACTACTAGTTGTATGCCTATATACTACCTGAACAATACACCACTTGAAATCGTTTCCTCTTACAAGTACTTAGGTGTTCATATTACCAACAATTTAACTGGACGAAACACATCGAGTACATTATTAACAAGGCAAACCGCATGCCTAGGTTATTTACGTCGAACTTTTTTTCAGCCCCGTCTTCTTTAAAACTTCTTTTATACAAAACATTAATCAGATCCAAACTAGAGTATGCAACACCAGTATGGGATCCTTGCCACGACAACTTACTCACCGCACTTGAACTTGTTCAGAATAATTCAGCCCGTTTCATACTATCAAATTACAACAGAACGGCAAGTGTAACGGCAATGAAAAGTAGCATTGACCTCCCATCCTTAGCATCACGACGTCGCATTCTTCGCCTAACTTTATTTCATAAGATTATTACCATGCTTCTCTCCATTCTGAACTGCTTTCACAACCTCAGTACATATCATGTCGAATTGACCATAATCAAAAAGTTGGACTTGTTTCATCTAACACTAATATTTTGCTGAGTCTTTCATTCCAAAAACATCCCGAGAGTGGAACCACCTTCCCGCCGATGTTGTTTCCATACGCGTTAATCACCTGTTTCATTAAGCATTAGCTAATATTGTATAATCAGGATAATCTATGTTTTTTTTCTATTTAACACGTGCTCTGTTTTTTCTATGTTTTGTACATCTTGTTACTCCCACTCCCCTCTTCAATGCCCATAGCCTTGAGGGTATAATAAATAAATAAAAGAAATATTGGTGTAACTGCTTTCGCGGAAGACTGTAAATGTTGGCCAGGTATAAGCTTTGTTGAGTCTTCCGAGTGGGGATTATCTCCACGATGGTGTGTTCGATGCCAATGTCTTCAATTTCATGAGCCTGAGCGATTAGAGTCTTCTTGACTAGAATTGCGGTGCTGGGTGTGCATGTGAGAGTGCTGTAGCCAGGGAGCTTGATTTTTTCTTGTGTGGGTTTCCTGCAACGCGATCATATCTGGATTATTTGTTTTAACATATTCTTGCAAGTTTGCAGAACGAGGTCTGTAGGATCGGCAATTCCAGTGGCAAAGTCGAAGAGTGGGGAGTGGCTCAGACTGTCTGTGTGTGGGAGCTTGCCATTCTGGCAGTTGATTCCCGCCTGGTGCCGGTCGTTTGGTGCTGTAAATCGAATTTCCTCTGCAGTTTCATCCCTAAAGTTTTTCGTTCTTTCCGCTTGGTCCCTGATTGCTCTACCAGCTACTCATGGGTAACGAAATTTTTGTATGCATATGTTATGAAGTTATGCTGTTGTGCCATGAAGCCATCAAGCTTGGCGTCGAGCGTGCTTACAGTACGGGTCAGTGGGTCTACCTTTTCCATAATTTTAGTAACCACTTTCTCTATGGTTGTGTCTAAGGTTGCGAGGAGTTCGCAGTGAGGGCTTTCTCGAAAGTGTCAAGGCGTCATTCGACGAGGTCGAGCATCTTCGCTTCATGTGCTTGTAGCCTTTCTTCTACCCGCTTCATTATTCTGGCTTCCGTCTGTTTTAGTATGCTGTCGTCAAGTTATAGTGTGCTACACTCGGCTGGTGGGCGTTGTTGTATCCTCCGTTGTAGATCTTGGACTTTATTTTCTAGAGCCCGGATGATCGCTGTTTGAGCAGGCGAGATGGTTGAGGCTCTTGTAGTATTTAGAGAACTGGGCCCGTCACAACCGGTCACCGCGGCGGCGTAACTGATTCTCCTAACGGAGCGAGACCATGATGGCGTGCGGGATCCAGAGCGACCTTTTTTCTTAGAGCGAGAGCGACTTCGGTCAAATTTTGGGGGAAAAGAGGGGGCCCGTGAAATTTCTGGTGTGATAACTGACCCGGGTAAATCATTGGTGCAAGCACTCCAGTGATTCTCACGGACGCGGGCGTTGTCGAGCTGGTGGCGTCTTACTTGATAAGGAGGGGGGTTGCTGCGGAGTTTCTTCTTGCATTCCCTTCCAGCAGTCTCATGGTCTTCTCCGCAGATCTTGCACATCGGTTGGCAGTCATGTGGTTTCTGTGCCCTTGTCGTGGCCGCATTTGTAGCAGAAGTTCGCTTTCGGCTGAGGGCAGACGTCTTGTCGGTGACCTAGGGCGCCACAGGTTCGGCAATATTGGATGGACTTCCGGTATGGCTTGCATCGGTAGTCTCCACTGAGGTACGTCACGTAAAAAGGAACGTGCTGCCCGTCGAAAGCGATAACTTCATCTGTGGATGATCCCAGAATGCGCGGCGCCAAGGGACGTGGTATCTTGGGTCTACGCGAAGTCCTGCAACAATCTCTGTGGGGCTTGTTCCTTGTTCGAGGCCGTAGATTCACTCCGCGGCACACATCATCGGGGTGTCGAATGTGCGGATTCACTTGATATATTACTCCATCGAGCTGTATAGCATTTATACTTTGCAGTTTGGAAGCTCGTTCAGTACTTTCTGTGCTTGCGATGATCACATTCTCTACTTTTTGCACCTGCACTCGCACATGGTCATAGAATTCCTGCTGGGCCAAGCCACTGGATCTTCCGATGGCATGTGTAACCTCGATGAGTGTTCGTTTGAAAGATCTAGTACTGGTTGCGGGCGGAATCAATTTTGAAGTCATCAGTAGGGAATGGCCGCATCCTAGTGCTTGCGTTGACGTTGTGGTTGAGATTCGGCGTCCTGGCTTCACAGGTTGCGTGGCTCGTTCTTCGGCCTGACTTTCCTTCTTTGGCTGACCTGCCTTTACGGCCAGCTTGAAGCCACTCAATGTGGGCTTTGCCTGTCATTTTGCCACTATTTTAATCAAACGTCCATTGTGATGCTGTTCTTGAGTTACCCTCCGTATTGTCCACTTGCATCGTACTCGGGTTTTCTTGACGTGGGTTAGACGTCTGCGTTTCCATGAGAGCTCTTTACCTCAGACGCTGCGTCTCTGTGTTGCGCGAGCAGCGTGCTCGTGCACCTACGAGACGCTGGCGTCGAGCTCGTTTTGCAGGCCCGTCGCCTCAGCGGCGTTCGCGTGCAGCGCGTCCTCTGCATTCCTTGGCGCGTCCCAGCGATCAGGCACAATATGTTTAGAGTTTAATATCTAGTAAAAAAAGTACACTCTTTGCAATGAGTCTGGTGTCAAACGATGCCTTGCAACGTGACGAGTCCAGGTCAGTAAACGCGAGCAGTGTCCAGGCAAGGTTGCACAGAAAATAGCAAAAAGAGCAGGAGACCATGTGAGGTGCGACTAAAGCCCCTGAAAAATAAACTAAAGTAGCGCTATTCGTGTCAATGTGCCGACTCCCTCTCCCCTCGCGTGCATTGCAGATAGTAAACGACACTAGTTGAGGGGCTGTATGGCTCCTGGCCGCAATGATGAGTTTGTGCTCATGTTTCCGTTAAAGCGCATCTGGGCGCTGCGGTTCTAGGCGATGCACCGAAAAGAGTGATTAAGAAAGAAAAATAATTTAAAAAGTAACGTTAAATACGACTATGTGACGTGTATTTAAGCAAGTGGCATGCAGTGGCAAAAGACATCACCGCAACCAGGCAATACTAAACGCGATAGCCCACCGTTTGCATGCAGACGCGCTCAGTGCTGTCGCTCTTGATGGCAGCGCCACTGCTGTCCGTGTGATAAACTCGGCGGTGCTAAGAATCTGCAGCATGACGCACTAGCCTTTGTGAAGGTATCAGAAAACGCCATTTTTTGTCCACTTTCGCGGTGTTTGTTTGTGGCTAGGCGTGCGAGCTTCGTATTGTTGTGTAGCCGGAGTTCGACCGCGCGTGAGTGTGGGCACGGTAATCCTGTACGTTTCGGGATGCCGACCTGCTGTGCCAGCGGTTCGATAATAATTTTCGGGACACCATGCAACCTTGTAATAAACAACGTATGATGATGATGAGTTCTATATTATTATAGGCACCTATCCACTGGAGCGTTAGGCAGAGACATGGGCGGATATGCAAGTTTTAGAAATGAAATTTTGATTGGGAGTGACAGCGACAGATAGAGTGAACTCTTTGAGTAAATGTCAGTTTTCACATTTTTGCTAAATTTATTCTGGCTCATTTTTTAAGTCCCTATGATACAAACAACATTTAGGTTTTTTCCTTTTTACGCTCGTATTTAATTGAACCAAAACATATTCTTTATACTATGTGAGTAACAAAATTAGTGTTATGCTTAAAATCACCCTCATTCAATACTTTTTTGTGTCATTTCGCCCTTTTGAGTCGCCCCATTTAAAATAATTTTGCCCTTAACTCGTAAAACTTTCCCAACTGAACTATGCCAAGATCTCGAAGAGATCCAGACCAATATTATAAATATTGTGTTTCGGACTACTGTCGGACTACATTCCCGCTCGGCTCCCAACATTTCAGAAAGCAGAATCTAGTTTCTTTTTTAGCTGGCAACAACCTTCCGACTAAAATTGTCGATTTTGTCTTGCAACAACTCTTCAAAGAGTCGGGAAAATTTTTATTGAAGAGCCAGCATCGGATCTCAGAGGAACTTGTTTTTTCTGTGTAAAACTTGGGAGTCTTGTTCAATAGCTTAGGTGGAATTTTTTTTCGGAGTGATTGAAACACGCTTCATGTGTGTTCGTGCGTGCTTATGCGTCTGTGCGTGCAACATAGACCTGTACAATTGAACAGACAGCAGACCAAAGTTTGTTTCTCCTTCTTTCCTGGCTACACTGGGGAACGCGTTCGTGATTTCTGTATTGGAAACTTTGTCCCTACTGTTTATCTCTATGTTCTATTGTGTGGACATTCTTGTAATCTTTATTTTTCGCAACAGTGTAGGCTGACACTTCTCGTGGGATGATCTATTACTATCGAAAGCGAACGAGATCTGCCGACAACGCGCGAGCGCATGACACATGCTGGGCTGCAACAGCCGCCTTTATGTGCAAAAAAAAACTTGGCTGATTCCTTTGTATATAAAAAGCGGTATTTCGTGAAAGTGAAACGTGTCTTTACAAAGGTAGTCGAGCGTTTATTGTGCATAGTTTCAGCAACAGCAAGAAGTTACAATCGCGTTAAGAATGGCAAGCAGCTCGATACTTGCGCACACCTCAAGAAAAAAGCACGCACGAAATTGGCATCAAAAGAACGAGCCCGGAACAACAACTGAAACAGCTCATATCCTAAAGCGCGCTGTTCAAAAATCTAGCCCCGTATCTGCATGTAATCTGCAAATGTCGTCGAAAGATGATAGTCTTGCGTGTGGACAGAGTGAACAAAACATTTATTTGATGTTCTGCGCAAGAAAATTGGTGAGTGGTATACCTGAGGCACTCTAACGAAGCGGAGCGCACAAAGCACGTGGCCCTGAGACGGCGTGCGGGCCCGTCTCAGGCTTGACTAGTTGTAGAACGCATGGCGACGGCTGGGTGCCACCACCGTGTCGTCTTAGCAAAGCGTTGGAAACACTCGCTTGTTCGTTGCAAGCGTTGCATGGTCAGCGCAGCGTGATAAGCGCTATGGTCCTTAGAATTAATTATGTTTGCCTTTTCTATAAAAGACTAACATGCAGAATATATATGTGTTGTTATGTTGCCACAGATATGCGCAATAATTGTTTTTTAATTGACAATCGCACATGTATGAACGCTGATTCTTAAGCAACATTGGTGGGCGCTGCGGATGGGGTCGGCCGTTCGGGGTACCGTCAGAGGAATTAAACTTCGTGGTTTTTCTGTCCCGTGACCGCAGCGATGCTAACGTTTGGGGGCTGTACTAGTTGCGAGTAGAAGTGAACGTTGTTGTTCTATTTTATATTTATTATCAGGTTACTTATTAACTGTGGATTTTTTAATACGCAAGTGAACCTCTAGGTTTGCAGTTCGGGATTGCGAAAAATGAGCGCCACCCGGAGTGAGAAACAGAAACTGCACAGTCGTCCTGTCTGCTAAGGCAAAAAAGGGGTGTTTCTTGTCACGCGTCTATGTGTGCTATGGTCCACGGTGTACCAAAAACCGCTTTTACTACCGTAAAGTTTGTTTCAGCGAAACCCTCGTAAGCTTCAGCGAAACAGACGCATGAATGGATTCGCGCCGTCATCACAAATCGCGTTGTACTGAGTGGTGCCGAAAGTCTTCCTGCCACACCGGCATAACATTCTTTCGGATCCCGGTAGACCAAAGGTACGACCTGCATGCTGTTCATTTTGTTTTCCTAAGCTTGCACGCTATATTAGGATACGATTGCAGTAGTATCTGTGTAATTTGACTGGGCATACATGTGCATGATTTATTTATTACAGTCTGCTTGAATTATACTAGTCATGCACCACAGAGCATCCGGAATTAATTCGATGACTACATGCGATTCGAGCTACGCATGATTGCTTGCACTTGCGTTGTTAATTTAATGCATTTCGTCATGCGTTGCATTTCGACGTTGCATATTGGCTCAAGTGAATGCATGGCATGCCACAAATGTATTTGTAGCGAGATATAGAATAACAATAGAACAGTTTCAATGATCCGCACTCTTTTATTACCTTTTCATTGCCTGCTTTGATGTTGTTTTCGAAGCGTGATTCATTTTTATTGTAGTTATTATGATATCATTATTTTTATTAGCTCTCCATGTACACAGCTGAAGGAGGGCTTTTAGCTCTAAGGGAGGGTGCATATACGTTTATAGCATGCGTTGTTAGCACTATGGTAATTAAGTAGTGACTACATAAGATAATACGCTTGCAAGCTTGAGCGGGTGCTATTTATATTACTGCGTTTCAATTCTGTGTTTCCGTTTCGGCCTCACGTGATTCTACGGCACATTGCATAGGATTTGTAGCAATAAATATACAAACTAAGCAGTTACTTTGTGTCTTTCTAATACTACTACTATTACTACTACTACTACTACTACTGCTAATAATATTAAGGATATTATTAATAATATTATAACAATTACAGTACTTATAAATTATAATGTACTCTTCAATTTATTGCTTCAGTTTCCGCTTTTAGTGCAATTACAATATATTCACAGGAGTTCAGTGTCAGCTAAGAGCCCATAAATAATCAGACAAACGTATGATAACGTGAGCGAATAACTTATTACTGGTTTTAATAAAGTTTTTATTAAAGATTTTCAACAGGTTGCGAGAATTACTCGAAAAGTACGTAGTGAGCGAGGGTACATATGCACGAATATTTGTTTGGAGATCCTGGTGTGGGATGGTTGCTACTTTATGCGAAAATGTATTTTAGATTAGGAAAAAGCTGGGGTCATAGCCAACAAACATTACTTAACTCAAATAGAAGCATGTATCCGCGTCTCTTTATAATAAAGACAAATTTTTCTTTAAAATTTGCTTTAAGGTTTGATGTTATGACACGCTGTCATTGTAACAAAAATCAAATTAAGAAAAGAATCAGTGAAGTTGTCAAATAACGCTTATTTCAAATAACTATGCCAGTTTTCACTCAAAATTATCTTATATGTGCCGGCAAACAAATATATTCGTTTTAACCCTACAAACGCAGATGTTGATGTTCCAGATCAGGTGCCTGGCTACAGTATGCGAGAAGGGAGGACCTGGCTCATTTACCACATCGTCAGATCTCCAGCAGCTACCGGCTATGCTCTGCCCATTTCTCCAGCAAAGACTACGTGGACCCTAGACAGACAAGGCTTCTAAGATGTGCCGTGCCAACACTTTCCATCTTTTGCGAAGGGCAGAGACACGTCGAAAGTCCAGGTGGGAGTACTGTAAAGTGAAGATACAACTATAGTATGACTTAAAGGCGGGCGAGTTGGACCATATCGATCTGTGGCCAGTGCTCAAAATTGACGAGGCACACAAGAAGAGGACGGGATAAGCGCTGTTCCAACAACCGTTAGGCCAGCACATGTCCCTTCCGCTTCTTTTCTTTTGGGCTTTGTCTATTTTGTGTGCTGCCTAACGGTGAACAAACAACAGCGCAAGCTTTCATACCTCTAATATTTATTTACAGAAATGTCTCATATTCAATATGTGTACCTGTCCGAATTATCATGAGTCAGTACTTTTCAGATTCGCACGCAGATTACACCAACAATACCAACTCATCGTGTACACAGCAGCCATAATTACCCCAGCACAATTATGCTGGTAAATTTAACCAGCTAAGTAAATATTGGCCGGCTTCACAATGGTTAAGTACAGAGCAAACGTCTTTTTCAGAACGCTCTACATGTAACCTTCTTGACTCGTAATCATTTGATCCTGCTATTTTGCCGGCTGCGCAACCTTTTACATAAAAGAGAAAATTGCTTCAAAACTGGAGAGACTATCTCACGTGGCGCGTTACAAGCGACTGCGCGCTTGGTGAGTGAATATCGGATAAATTGGCGCCACTGTTAAAACAACTGCGCGATAGCTCTGACAATGAGAGCAGCAGAAGTGGGCTTTTAGAAATATATGTAATCTACGACACCCTAGTTTAATGTCGTTTTTAAAATTAGGAATCTCAAAAGTACTTTTTACAGCTTTACTAATAATAATTTACTATTATTTTCAATGGGAAAAATAAGCATAAGTGACAAGACTACGGTTACGCGCAAGGCCATCACGGGTACCACGATGTTAACTTTTTCTAACTACAGCGCGTTAAGATTTTTGAAATCTTCATTTAGGATAGTTGGGACACCCATTTTTTTTTATTGAGTGACGCGTAGTGCTCTTTTTTGTGTTTTTGCACCTTTTTTGTGACTAGTTTGGAGACAGAATACATGACGAAACCAGTTAATAGTAGGAAAACACCCTGAGTGATATTAATTGCAATGATTTAATATAATGCCTAATACTAGTTTCATGTATGTCACGCTAAAATCTGTGTTACACTAAGTCATCATGTATGCAAATTAGTCTACTTTGTAAGCTCTCTAAAAATTCCACAATAATTAGTGACCTGCAGCTAGCATTTTATTGACACGTAACATTTGACAGAATTGAACAGAACAGAAGGTTTTATTGTGCTAAATGAAGAAGAATACATGTGCATGATATACAGAAAGAGGTCCCATAGTCAGAGACTGCAGGGGTCCTCTTGTACAATGTAGAATTGAGAATGATTGTGATGTACATAGCAGAGAGACAGAGCTACAGTAAAATGCAATTGAAACAAATAAAGTAAGAATATACCCTAGTAATCTCACATAAGCAATTTAAAAGCAAGAATAACGCGCCTAACTTCAATAACAAATGATTATAGAATGCAACTAACAATGAACAGGAATCAATTAAGAAACAGCAAAACAGGCTAGTTAATTGACATGATATGATTTTTAACTTCGATTTAATTACCTTCAGGGAACGGCATACTTTAATGTCGGAAGGTAAACTATTACAAAAGAAACTGTGGGCACAGGTTAGCCAGATGAGGACAGAGGACGTTCGAGGACAACGAGAGACTTTTATATACACAAAGACGGACAAATGGATACACACAACATAAACTCACACATACATACACGCGTTCATGGTCTTACGCGAAAGGGAGTTAATGTTCTTGTTCGTCCACTCACATTCTACACTTGGGGCGTGAACGTTGCGCTTGACCTTGAGCTCTCTGGCACTCAGGAGGCGGTGTGCCTTGTGCTTGCGGAGTTCGTACCGAGGCGGGGCCTGGTCTAGAAGATAACCGCCAGGGGCATCCCAGTACGGTGGTCAACGCCTGGGCTTGCCTGTACACCACCGAGAACAGCGTACCGCCGACTGCCGCGAACAGACCTGGGACAGCGTCTCGCTCCGAGACCAGAACAGCAGCTGGCCGTGACGAACGTTGCTTCACACCAACGTGGGGGGTGAGGTGGGGCGATGCCCAGTCCAGGACGCACCCGAGGACTTCAACGCCGAGACGTGGCCCGGACACGGAGGGTCTGAACGAGCAGCCGGGGCGTGTCCCGAACTTGCCCTTGCGCTCTGCTCTCTGTGGTTAGCCGAGCTGTCCCCATGGCTCGGGAGCTTTTCACGTGGTACGCGCACGAGCACGCGCATAGGCGAGCTTATAGTTTTACCGCTATCACCATCATGATGATTCCCGCGCACCTGGAATGCTAAATCGGCCCCCGCACACCGATTTTCTACGTCAAGCATGACGCATACTCTCCAGGGCAGCGTTTTTTTTTACAACATCTTCCCCCCAGCTCAAGAACAGCGAAACGGTGGGATAAGAAGGGTAGGCATGTTCATATAGTAGACAACGTATTACCCGCGTCATGAGTTCTTTGTGTGTCTATACGAGTAATCGGACAGCCTAGTCAGTAGTAAGAGATGTGCGGCTAAGATAGTCGGCGCCGACATTATCTGAGCCCTGAATGTATTCTACGTGGAAGTCGTAGTCCATCAAGAGTAGACTCCAGCGTAGCACTCGTGTGTTGATTTGTCGGGCAGAGTTGATGTATTTCAGTGGCTGGTGGTCTGATTGCAAAACGAATGGCCTGCCGTAGAGGTACACATGAAATTTCTGGACACCCCACACGATGGCGAGGCATTCTCTCTCAATTGTAGAATATGCCACTTCATGCGGTAGCAGCTTTCTACTGGCGTAGGACACTGGATGCAAGAGACCATTGTGTTCTTGTAGGAGGACAGCTCCCAAACTCCGTGATGATGCGTCAGTGTGCAAAACGAAAGGCTTCTCGAGGTTAGGTGCTTTCAGTATGGGTCGCCTTGACATCATTGCCTTGAGCTTTTGAAACGCATCCTGATGCTCGTCACGCCTGTCCAGCTTATTAGGACTTCCTTTCTTCGTGAGCTCGGTAAGTGGATGTGAAATCTCGGCATAGTTGGGCACAAACTCTCGGTAGTAGCCGGTAAGTCCGAGAAAGGCTCGAAGCTCTTTCTTACTTTCCGGCCGTTTCGCTGACACGATTTTGTTTGATGTGTCCTTCTGAGGTTGTAGCAGCCCTTGTCCCACAATGTGACCAAGGAAGCTAGTCGTCGGGGAACCCATCTCTCTTTTATTCGGCTTGATAGTTAAACGCGCCTCGCGCACACGTTGAAATACATGGCGTAATGTGACCATGTGTTCATCCCATGTTGCAGTCGCAACAAGAACATCATCAAAGTAGTAATAGACATTGGGAATGTCACCGACGACTTCTCGCATCAATCGGTTGAACTCGGCAGGTGCAGTATTTATGCCAAAAGGCATAACCCGGAATTGGTATAGGCCCGAGTCACAGGAAAATGCTGTAGCTTCTTTTGACGTATTGGCCATGAGTACCTGCCAATACGTGACGCACATTCTCCAGGGCAGCGTTTTTTTTTACCACAGTTTGCTATAATTGGTGCGAACTTTTGGCAGTAGAAAGTTATTGTTAAGGGCAAATCTTGTGACATTGTTATTTGAGAGAATGGTAGTAAAGTGTGGAAGTTGGTTATTTATAGTTCTATACATGTCAATACAAAGGTTATATTTAACTAGCTCAGATACAGTTAATATATTGTTTTCGTGAAGTAGTGACTTAGCCTTAGAGAGATATGGGCTTGACGTGAGAATTCTTATCGCTTGGTTTTGAATTGTCTGAACTGAAGTAAGATAAGTGGTGTATGTGTTACCTCATGAAGTAATACAGTAAGAAATGTGCGAATGAAAAAAGAAAGATACAGTGACATAAGTATTGATGGATATAAATAAAGACGACATTTAATCAGTAGTCGAACGCCATACGTCATTTTTTTCCTAATATATGCAACATGTCGGTGGTATTTGAAGTTACTGTCGAGTTCAACACCTAGAAATCTACAAGAGTCGCTCACATGGATGTCAGTGCACGCCATTATAACAGGAGGGATAGAAGGTAAGGGTTTTTGTGGTGAAGAAAAGACAACAAATTTTGTCTTAGACGTGTTAATTTCTAACATGTTATTACTGCACCACCGAACGAGTTGTGCCAGATCAAAGTCTAGTTTTCCAGTTAAGGTTGTATTGCTGCTATCGGAGTTAAAAATTATGATGTCGTCGGCGTATAATATACAACTTGTTGAGGAAAGGCATTTCGGCAAATCGTTAATATAGAGTAAAAACAAAAGGGGCCCCAGAATTGACCCCTGGGGTACACCGATATTAGTAAATTTGGTTGACGAATATGCATTAGAAATTACCACCTTCTGTGTCCTGTTGCAGAGATAGCTACGCAATAATCGTAATGTTGGGCCAGTTATACCAAATGCTTCAAGTTTATTAAAAAGAATGTGATGATTGATCGAATCAAAAGCTTTAGTTAGGTCGATGAAAACGCTGCCCGCATAGTAACCGTTGTCAATAGCCTATTTTAACTGATCAGCAAGTGAGATTAGCGCAAGGTCACTGGAGTAGCCGGAACGTAAACCAAATTGACAAGGCGATAGTATATTAAATTTGTTCAGGTAATTTGTGAGGCGTGTACAGATCAGTTTTTCAATTACTTTGCTCAAGAAGGGTAAGATGCAAATGGGGCGGTAGTTATTCAATAACGAAGCATCTCCTTTTTTATGTATGGGGATAATTTTACCCTGCTTCAGTTCATGCGGGGAAACACCTATTCTAAACATTAAATTCACAATTGAAGAGAATACATTTGATATAAGGTGAGCTACCATTTTTATATGGGAGGGGTGAATGCCGTCAAGGCCAGCACTTGTCATTTTTAGGGTACCTATAACGCTGATTATTTCATCTGGAGTTGTGGGAAACAGAAAGAACGAATGGGGTAGGTGATCTAAGGCCATTTTGTTTAATAAAGGTAGGGTTTGCTCGACGTTAAAGAAGAATTGGCAAACTGATCGGCGATGTCAGCTGGGTCAATATAAGTGACATCTTTATGAAGAACTGTAGCTATTTTATCCGAACGTGGGTTTCTGTTTAAAAAGGAAGGAATGATGTCCCATTTTTTCTCGTACTATTTCTGACCTCAGTGATCTTTGGCGCATAATACTTTCTTTTAGCTTTTTTAGCTTGGTGTTTATTAAGTTGCAAATTTTTTATAGCGAGCAAGCAAATTCGTGTTAAATGGTTGCCTTTTAGTTTTTTGTAGAGGTTGTCACGTTTGCGCATGTCTGTTAGTAATCCCCTCGTCAGCCAGGGATTTGCTGGTGATGCGATTATTTTTTTTCATTTTTGCTTATCTGTACAAGATTGAACATGTGATAGGAGCAAAAATGAAAAGAGGGTGAAAGCTTCCTTGTGCATCAGCTTTAAGATAAACTTCAGACCAGTTAGTGTTAGCAACGGTATCAATTAAATTTCTGCTTGTCTTATATATCACGAATAAAGGAAGGTGAATCACGTTCTGCAGTGGAATCAAAACGCAGAAATATGGGATAGTGGTCAGTAATATTAATTTCTAGCACTCCAGCGTCTGGTGCCGTGAGCAGATTTGAAAATGCATGATTAATTAGGGACCCATTGCTATTGCGGTTTAGTCTAGTTGGAAGACTGATTAAAGATTCATACTCGAAGCCATTTAGTGCAGCTAGATAGTTGATTGAGTCAGGTGACAAATCGTCTAGTAAATTAATGTTGATGTCATCCATGATAATAGCATTTTTATTTTCAAGGGAAATAACGTTTAGGGAGCGTTGTAGGTTCGTGCAAATTCAGTAACTGGAGAAGACGGTGAGCGGTATCTACAGCTTAATATAAATCTTTTGTTATCTATATTAGGAAAAGTATGCTCAAACTCAAGCCAGACCGATTCACAGTAGATCGTGTTTAATTCAAGATCAAACCTTCGTTTACAGGAAGCGTTAGAAGATACGTATGAGGCTGCGCCACAATGATTGCTAGATAATCTGTGACTGTAATATGGCGTCATCATCATCATCATCAGCCTGTCTACGTCCACTGCAGGACAAAGGCCTCTCCCATGTTCCGCCAGTTAACCCGGTCCTGTGCTTGCTGTTGCAAATTTATACCCGCAAACTTCTTAATCTCATCTGCCCACCTAACCTTCTGTCTCCCCCTACCCCGCTTCCCTTCTCTGGGAATCCAGTTGGTGACCCTTAATGACCAGCGGTTATCTTGTCTACGTGCTACATGCCCGGCCCATGTCCATTTCCTCTTCTTTATTGCAGCTATGATATCCTTAGCTCCCGTTTGTCCCCTAATCCACTCTGCTCTCTTCTTGTCTCTTAAGGTTACACCTACCATTTTTCCTTCCATTGCTCGCTGCGTCGTCCTCAATTTAAGTTGAACCCTCTTTGTGAGTCTCCAGGTTTCTGCTCCGTAGCTAAGTACCGGCAAGATACAGCTGTTATATACCTTCCTCTTGAGGGACAGTGGCAATCTACTTGTCATAATTTGAGAGTGCCTGCCGAATTTGCTCCACCCCATTCTTATTCTTCTAGTTACTTCAATCTCGTGGTTAGGCTCTGCGGTTATTACCTGCCCTAAGTAGACATAGTCTTTTACAACTTCAAGTGCACTATTACCTATCGCAAAGCGCTGCTCCTTTCCGAAGTTGTTGTACATTACTTTCGTTTTCTGCAGATTAATTTTAAGACCCACCTTTCTGCTCTCCTTGTCTAACTCCGTAATCATGAGTTGCAATTTGTCCCCCGAGTTACTCACCAATGCAATGTCATCGGCGAAGCGCAGGTTACTGAGGTACTCTCCATTACCTCTTATCCCTAACTGTTCCCATTCTAGGCTTCTGAAAACGCACTGTAAGCACGCAGTGAATAGCATTGGGGAGATTGTGTCACCCTGCCTTACACCCTTCTTTATTGGTATTCTGTTGCTTTCTTTATGAAGCACTATTGTAGCAGTTGATCCCCTGTAGATTCTTCAAGAATGTTTATATATATTTCATCTACGCCCTGATTCCGCAGTGTCTGCATGACGGCTGATATTTTTACTGAATCAAACGCCTTCTCGTAATCTATGAAGGCTATGTATTGTGGTTGGTTATACTCTGAGCATTTCTCTATTACCTGATTGATAGTATGAATGTGGTCAATTGTTGAGTAGCCTGTTCTGAATCCTGCTTGTTTCTTTGGTTGATTGAATTCTAATGTTTTCTTTACTCTGCTAGCAATTACCTTTGTAAATAGCTTGTATACTACAGAGAGCAAGCTGATCGGCCTGTAATTCTTCAAGTCCTTGTCATCTCCTTTCTTATGTATTAAGATGATGTTAGCGTTCTTCCAAGACTCTGGTACTTTTCCCGTCAGGAGACACCTCGTAAATAGAGTGGCTAGTTTTTCTAACACAATCTCTCCTCTATCTTTCAGCAGATCTGATGTTACCCGATCCTCACCAGCAGCTTTGCCTCTGTGCATGCTCTCCAAAGCTTTTCTGACTTCTTCTATCATTACCGGTGGGGTGTCGTCTGGGTTACTGCTAGTTCTTATAGTATTAAGGTCGTGGTTGTCTGGGCTACTGTACAGATCTCTGTAAAACTCCTCCGTTATTTTAACTATCCTATCCATATTGGTAGTTATTTTGCCTTCCTTGTCCCTTAGTGCATACATCCGCCTTTTTCCTATCCCAAGTTTCCTCTTCACTGCTTTGACGCTTCCTCCGTTTTTCAGAGCGTGCTCAATTCCCTCCATGTTATACCTTCTTACATCGCATACTTTACGTCTATTAATCAACTTCGAAAGCTCTACCAGTTCTATTTTGTCTGTTGTACTTCACACTTTCATGATTTGACGCTTCTTAATTAGGTTCTTCGTTTCCTTGGAAAGCTTGCCGGTGTCCTGTCTAGCTACCCTGCCTCCAACTTCCACTGCACACTCCGTGATGATACTCGTCAGATCATCAATCATTGTATCTACGCTAAGGTTGGTTTTCTCATTAAGAGCTGAGTACCTGTTATGCAGCGACACTCTGAATTCCTGTACTTTCCCTCTCAGTGCTAGCTCATTGATTGGCTTCTTGCGTATCAGTTTCTGTCGTTCCTTCTTCAAGTCTAGGCGGATTCGAGCCCGTACCATTCTATGGTCACTGCATTTTACCTTGCCAACCACTTCCACATCCTGCACAACTCCTGGGTGTGCAGTCATTATAAAATCTATTTCGTTCTTATTTACGCGATTAGGGCTCCTCCATGTCCACTTGCGGTTTTATCGTTTTTGGTAGAAGGTATTCAAAATACGCACATTATTGCGTTCTGCGAATTTACTAATAGCTCTCCTCTGGCGTTTCTAGTGCCGATGCCATAATCTCCTACTGCCTGTTCTCCAGCCTGCTTCTTCCCTACCTTTGCATTAAAGTCGCCCATTACTATAGTATACTGTGTTTTCACCTTACTCATTGCCGATTCCACGTCTTCATAGAAGCTTTCAACTGAAGCGTCATCATGGCTGGATGTAGGCGCGTAAGCCTGTACTACCTTCATTTTGTATCTTTTATTCAGTTTAATTACAATGCCTACCACAATTTCATCAATGCTATAGTAATCCTCTATGTTGCCAGCTATGTTTCTGTGAATTAGAAACCCTACTCCCAGTTCTCTTCTGTCTGCCAAGCCCCGATATCAAATGACGTGCTCATTCTGTAGCACAGTATAGGCCTCACCTGTCCTCCTAACCTCACTCAGCCCTATTATATCCCATTTAACGCCTTCTAGCTCCTCGAATAATACAGCTAGACTTCCCTCACTAGATAACGTTCTAACGTTAAACGTTGCTAAGTTCAAGTTCCAATGGTGGCCTGTCCGTATCCAGAGATTCCTAGCATCCTCTGCTGCTTTGCAGATCTGACCGCCGCCGTGGTCAGTTGCTCCGCAGCTGGTGGGGACTGAGGGCCGTGAGTTAATTGACGAATGCCTACGGGAGGGGGTGGCCAGATACTGCACCAGGGTGGCCAATCCTTCTCTGGTGAGATCATCGGTGCGTACCGGCTTTAAGCCGGTACGATCAGACAGTAGTGGGAATGCTTCATGCATGTCTTCCTTATTGTTGTTCAGCAGCGTTGGCGGCCACCCACCATGGAGCCCAACGAGGAACGCTACAAGTTTACAAATGCTGAAACCTGCAGACGCCAGCCGTACAACGCCACTATAACCCAATGCGCCTAGACCAAGGTAGGCTATTTGCACAGGGTTAACCCTAGCCGCCAGGAAGTTTGGAAGTAAACGGAAGAGAGTAGAAGACAGGACAGATAAATAGTAAGAGATAAAGACGAAGATGTAGGGAGAGAGAGATAGGAAAAGGCGACTGCCGATTCCCCTGGGTGGGTCAGCTCAGGGGTGCCGTCTACGTGAAGCCGGGGCCAAAGGGGTGTGTTGCCTCTGCCGGGGGGCCCTTAACGGTCATATCACCCAGCATCGGCTCAACCCCCAGGATCCCCTTTTCCTCGGACACGGCAAAGCCACGCACGGCTAGGCGTGGGAGGGAGTCGAAACTCCCCCGTTAGCTCGGGTTCGTGGTGTTGCTACAACCAAACACCTACTTGCGCAGGCACCCCTGCGGTATGTTTAAACATGACTAAACTGAAGTTATTGACTGTTGAAAATTTTGAGCGAACTTCCCGCATAAAATTAAAATTTGTTCATAAATGTTTATTACAACTTTACTTCAAGGGGATGTGATAACATCGGTGTTCAGTTGACTTTATAGTTATTTGTCCAAATTATTATGATAGGCTTATTTACTTGTAACTATCCAAGTTTAGAAAACTTCTTGCTCCCAAAAGCACATCAAAGTTTGATATTGCAACATGGTGCCGCGAGAGCAAGGTTTCCAGTTCCACTATCTTCTCAGGAAACTTGTGCAAAACCAACTCCTCTGCTTCTTTTTTAAGTCTTTCTTTGTACTCTTCTATCTTTGGGTTTGTTTCTCTGGCCATTACAGAGCTTCGGCTTTTAACTTTAATGAAATGTGGGATAAATCGTGTTTTCCAGCCTGGGACAGGCGCCTACACGCTGCAATTACGGCTTACAAACGGAGCAGTCAAGGTCGCCCCCGTTCGGGATTAGAAGGGGAAAGCTTACCCGGAAAAGCGTCTAGCAAGAGGCCGGTCCGGCGCCACCGTCTGAGTCTAAGCCATTGTTAACAGGCACGCGTGTCATTGAGAATGACATGAGGACGCGACCACTTAGCCTGACCGAGACATAGTGGCGGCCGGTAAACGACCATATTCCCCCGCGCTCTTGTTAGGAATTCGACATAACGTTGCGACACCGCCCTGGCCTCAAGAATGGAAATGCCGACACGCTTTCCCGCCTTCCTCATAATCCCGCGCCTGTAAGAGAAGAAAACCCCTTACCGTTGCTGGTTCTGGATCAGGCGGATGTTGGAAAAAAGCAGAGGGCAGACCCATGGATGAAAGAAATTATACAGCACCTCGAGCACCCGGATGCGCCCGTTGTCAGGAAAACTAAAAGAACGGCACGGAGCTTTCGGTTGATCGACGGTGTACTGTATCGAAGGGCGAAAGGGTTTCAGGAGGATCGTGCTGCGCTCGTTGTCCCCAAGTGCTTGAGATCTGATATTTTAAGGTACTGCCATGACGCAACCAAGGCAGGACACTTAGGTGTCAAGCGCACATGGGAGAAAGTTCGTTGCCGATATTTCTGGCCGAAGATGTTCTCGTACGTAAGCAAGTACGTTCTCTCCTGCCCCGACTGCCAGACACGAAAGCAACCACTGGGGAGGCCGGTCGGTTTCCTCCAACCGATCCCACCTGCAGGTCGACCTTTTCAGCAGGTGGGCATGGACTTCATTGGGCCTTTCACTAAATCCCAAAGCAGGGAACCGCTACATCGTCGTGATTACCGACTACCATACGAAATGGGTCGAGGCTGTCGCGTGTCCAGCGGCCACTGCCGCAGAAGCAGCCAGAGCTTTCGTCGAACAAATCGTCCTACGTCATGGTGCCCCGGAGAAAGTAATAAGCGATCGTGGGCAGCACTTTGTCGCCAACTTGACCGAAGAAATATTCCGGCTCGTGGGTATCGAGCATGCCACCACAACAGCATACCACCCACAGGCCAACGGCTTGTGCGAGCGTTTTAACCGCACGTTGGCTGACATGCTCAGCATGTACGTTTCCTCACACCACCGCGACTGGGATGAATTTCTACCGTACGTTCTATTTGCATACAATTCTTCCACCCACGAGACGACTGGATTCACTCCCTTCTTTCTTCTTCACGGACATGAACCGACACTACCGGTGGATGTAGGGTCGGGCACGCAACGCGGATTCGACTACACCCTGGATGCAATGAAAGTGGCCCGCAGGCTGCGGCAGTCTCGAAAAATAGTAAATGAACGGGAGAAGCGTCAGCAGGAGAAGAACAAGCGCAGCTATGATGCTAGGCGACGAAGTGTTGTTTATCATCAGGGCGACTTGGTGTACTTGTGGACTCCCTCCCGGGCGAAAGGGAAGACGACCAAGCTTCTTCACAAATATCACGGACCTTTCCGTCTTGTGCGCCAGGTAGCCGAGAACAACTGGGAGGTGGTAGACCAAACTGGGAAAAAACGTGATGTTGTGAATGTGGCGCGTTTAAAGCCCTGCCACGTTCGATTGGGCTCCGATGCCAACGACGCGGACAATGAGTCTGATGATAATCATGAGGTGCGCGATCTCGCTGGTCATGTGCGCGAGGGAAGTGCCAGGAGAGATGACTACGGATTGCATCGAAGTGTTGTGCGCGAGTGCAGTGCAAGGAGAGATGACCACGGATTGCATCAAAGTGTTGTGCGCGAGTGCGGCTCCAATGGTGATGTGCGCGAGTGCGGTTCGCGAGTGGGTCAGGAACTCCGTTTGCAACATTGTGTGCGCGGGACACAGACCAGTGTTCCAGTACAGCAGTGCGAAAGCTACGACACGGACACTGAACTTTACTCGGACTGGAAGACATTTTCAAGTAATAACAACGCACAACAGAATGTCAGTGCTTACGAAACGGACACTGAATTGTATTGCAGTACCGATGAGTGAACCCATATATTTCTGTGTCCGATGATTTTGTTTTGTTTTTCATCTGTTGTTTTTATGTTTTCTTAAAGCCTCTCACCTGTTATACACATGCATAAGTGTCTTTAAATATGCATCTCACACACTTCTTGAATGCAAAACCTTCTTGTATGATTAGTCTATTTATTGTCGTGTTTTGCAGATAAAACGAGTGGGGCACTCTTTTTCGTAGGGGGGAGGTGTCGCGAGAGCAAGGTTTTCAGTTCCAGTATCTTCTCAGGAAACTTGTGCAAAACCAACTCCTCTGCTTCTTTTTTAAGTCTTTCTTTGTACTCTTCTACCTTTGGGTTTGTTTCTCTGGCCATTACAGAGCTTCGGCTTTTAACTTTAATGGAATGTGGGATAAATCGTGTTTTCCAGCCTGGGACAGGCGCCTACACGCTGCATTTACGGCTTACAAACGGAGCAGTCAAGGTCGCCCCCGTTCGGGATTAGAAGGGGAAAGCTTACCCGGAAAAGCGTCTAGCAAGAGGCTGGTCCGGCGCCACCGTCTGAGTCTAAGCCATTGTTAACAGGCACGCGTGTCATTGAGAATGACATGGGTACGCGACCACTTAGCCTGACCGAGACATAGTGGCGGCCGGTAAACGACCATATTCCCCCGCGCTCTTGTTAGGATGTCGGGGCGCCTCGCTGTCGCATGTACACCTGGTAAGCAATAATGTACCCATCGCTCTTAAGGACGCTTCTAGGAAGCAACAAATAACGAAAGAACTGACGGGACCCGAGCGTGGGAACGGCCGCCGACGGGAGTCGGCCGAAGGAGGCAGCATGAGTAACGTTGGGCAGCTCGGCCTGGCATAGGAGAGAGTGTCACGTGCGGAGGACCTTTCCCTTTGCGTGTTTCATTTTAGTAAGGAGGTTTTTACAAATGTAGTGCCTTTATGAAAGTGTTTCTGTGATTGGTTGTGATGCTGCGAGTCCCAACATGTGATTGGTTTTTGTGAAGACTCTTTGTTCGACCAAGGGTTAAGAAGAGGATGTTTGAACTTGAAAAGTGAGCGGAGTCGGGGGTAAACGGCGGATCTCACCACCGGAGACCAGGCCATGCCGGCCGAGGGGTATGCCACCATTTTCTATGTTTTGTCTTTGTGACCCAGTGCATATTGTAAATTGAAGTTGTGTTAGCTAAATAAACCCCCAATGAGTTCTCCCCAAAATCTTCGTGTTGACTTCTCATCGATTGCCTGCGCGGAGTTTCACCCACACTTATTCGTCTCCCTGGTCGTCCGATGCGCCTAACTTGAACAACCCCGACGTTTCGCTACAATGGAATCAATAAGGACCCTGCAATTGAAAGCTCGGCAGGCTACCATATTGATAACTATATTATTATCGCAGCAATTCCAAGCTCCAGTCTATCTTATTTAGCCCAAGTCCGCACTTTGTACGAGGATGACTGCAATGCAGGGGATGTGTCATAATCACATGTAACCCCCTGTAAAGGCAGTTTCACTGCAGTAAATGGCGTACCAAGTCTTAAAAACACCTTTTCAATGCATATTAACTTGCTTTTAACCTTTTTGTTAAAGAAAAAAACCTGTATATCATTTCATAGTTTTGAATTAACAACAAGTGATTCCTCAATTAATTCAAGTGTAAAAATGGTTAGCTTAGCATCAAGCTTGATTTCACTAGCGGTACATGAGCTTGACTACCTTGCTAATGCAAACTATGCAGTGGCCTAAGACATTTCGGAATAAAGTAAATATGAAATATATTGCAGACCCAAGTTTTAATAATCAGAGACATTAAAAAAAAGCTTTGCACAATTCAGAAACACATATCGCAGATGATATTACAAATTTACTTTTCCAGTGATTAGGTTTAATTTTGATTGCAAGATACCTCTAAAAAAAGAAAAAAAAACGTGGTCCGAAGGTTGTTGTTTTCACCGATTCTCACTGTTTTGCGCTCCTAAAATTTGGAATTTTCGTTCGTAACAGGAATATTTGTACCGGTTAAACTCCTTGTATATTCACGAACAAATAGACACCACTCTGACCTTCCTAGAACCAATATTGCTAAAGTTATACGTAGATATGTGTAGAGCTCACTTACCCGTGCTGCTGACGCGGCCGCCATTGGACGCGGCGTTCAATGAAGATCAAGGAACTCCTTATCGCAGTGGGGGATTGCACTCGTTCTCCTTCTCGGGTCTCGTAGGTCTTGGCCCTCACACTCCTCTTTGGGTGACTCCATCTTACCTCCCCCTAAATCTCTACTGATATCATCTTTCTCTGTCTCTGTGCGGAATTGCTGCTTCGACTTATTGGCCATATATGGACGAATCTGCGAGAATGGTTGTCTCAGATCTGTACTGACGTTCCAATAGTCGGGCTAGCTGGCCTCTTTTCTCTCAAATCAATCCCTTCTAGACTTCCTTAAAATTGTCCTCACGATGTCTTGTTTTCTCACTATCTAGTGCGCTTTGCTTTGGGGTGCTGCAAGTAGGTTCTTTCTTTTTTTTTCCCTTACTCCGTTTCTTTGTGACACTTTTCTTTGTTTTTGACTCTCCAGTCATTGTTTGGGGCTCCCTGAACCCCAGCCCGTGACTATCTAACGTGTCCTACTTTGTTGTATTAACCGAGAAGTGCTTTTTTTATATCAGATTCTGCCCTGTTGCGTGCAGTATGAATATTCGACTTCTTGGTTCCGTGCAGTATGTGTTTAAGTGGAGGAAATAGGGTCCGGTTTCTCTTCAATTAACAACGTAATTCGGAAAATACTACTGGGTAGTTGTTAAGCCCTTTATGTTCTTCCAAGCTACCAGAAAAGTTTTGTTCACTACCTGATTTCCAGCTCAATGAACGTGGATTCAATTGTGATGTCGTTCCCATTCAAAATGGCTGCCCCCTTGACGCTGTGTATGCAGACTTTTCAAACGCTTGATCCCGCGTTACTACGGCAAAATACACACTGAGTTCCTAGTATTCTGTAAACTCAAGGATGTATAATCCAGCAATAAACTCGACTTTCGTCGGTGGCACTTAGATTTCTTTGATTATGTTAGATTCGATTAGCTACTGTGCCCTGTGCTTCCTATGGAGGGAATACATGGGGTGACCACAACCCCTATAATTCGACTTCTGTTGATCCTAGAATTTTCAAACCTTTGGAGCAGAATCCGCACTTATATCCGCGACCGAGGTGTCCATGGCTTGGTATTCTTCGTAGTTTTGGTCGTTTTTGTCGTTCCCAAGCCTGGCGAGCTCTGGGGAGGCCTCCAAGGCCGCCCCGAGTGCCGCGCCGACCGAGCACATGGTCGGAGCGAAGGTAGCCGTCGTTAGGCAGCGCGGGGACTCGCCTGCTTCGCACATGAAATAGCTCTAAAACTCCCAAAATTGGGTGAAATGGCCCAAATTTGGTATTGACGTGGTCCACTCACCGAGTTGATCACTCACGTGAATACAAGCACACAACACTTTATGGCCTTTGGCGGTACCCCGAACAACAGAAAAATGTCCGCTCCCGGGACGCGGGGAGCAAAGGCACCCGCATGCGGACGTTCACAATAAGGGGAAACCGCGAGCCTGTTGCAGCTGGCAATGGCGAGCTTTGACACACCGATCGGAAAAAGGTCCCTCGCGGCTGTGCTGTGCACTCTCAAGATGGCCACTATGCCTGGTCGCGAGTGATAGGGCAAATCTCGTACGTGTAGGCCTACGGCAAGTGCGGCTCGGTGTGGTACGACCACTTCAAGCCCTAGGCACCACTGTAGGCTTAGCGTACGGTACCGAAGCTAGCACTCTAGTAAACACGCCTGCCGAGGTGCCAAAGCCCCCCCAGGCAGGCTATAGTACGGCGATTCTCAAAGGGGACGTGGACGAAGGAAACACGTGCTTACCCGGCGCCGACCACAGAGGAGCTGTAATATGGCGTGTAAGAAGTGAAACCGAACAGATTTCTATCGTCTTCTGATAACCAAGTTTCTGTAACTGCAATTACTGAGAAAGGGTTGGTAAACGTGGAAAGAAGACTTTGAAATTCATCCACATGTTTTCCTAGGCTTCTGGCATTAGGATGAATAAAAGAGCGGGAGTCACTCCCTAAATACAAGTTTAGTTGCAAGGGTGACAGAAGAGCCGACGAGGAAGGCATGGCTAGCGCATGCGCATTATGTACAATGGGAGCCAATTAGTTTATTTTAGTCAGATCAGCCTCATCGCGTATCCCGTATACTTTACTGTCGGTTGTCTTGCGAGCTTTGATTTGGCAGTTTGTTGTCCACAAAAACATCCATTTTTTCTCTTTCTTTCGAGCCATAGCCTTAGAAAAGAGAGCTTTGTTCGCAGGGGTCAAATGCTCATTTACGTACACGGGATTGTCAGGTGTCTGTGTTATGTTGATGTCTCTCAGGCAGAGCTTAGCTTGTCTGGCCTTGCTTATGAATTCAGTCTCCTTATCCCTTGAACGAAATCGCGCAAGAAGGCTTTTGTTGCTTTACTTTGCTGTGGCAACACGGTGAACGACGTCAAGGTCAGATGGTGACACCGGGCATCCGATCTTTTCACCCACCGTTTTCAAGATCGCGACACAGTCCTCCCCTTGTGTGCACGGCACACCTCTGATCACGACGTTGTTAAGCCGTGAATATTGTTTGATTTCAGCTAGTTTCTTAGACATCATGCGGTCTTCAGACTTCAGTGATTTGTTTTCGGCCATCAAGGCAGCGTTGTCTTGTCTTAATTCCTCAACAATTTTTAAGTGAATTTTGCGCTAGCAACAAAGTCATCAACTTCTTCCTTCATATGCACCGCATCGAAACCAGAATGATGCAGCTTTAACAGAATCCTTGCGAACACCGACTCCACCAAAGCCTCGGTTTTCAGCTTCTCCTCGAGTTAATCTAATCTCTTTGCCAGTTCAGCATTCGTTGGCTTTTCGGACACAGTTAGAAGACACTCAGACAAGCTCAAAATGCGAACAACGGCAGGAGCGACAGCAAATGAGAAACGAAAGAATCGCAAATGGCGTGAAAACCAACCTGCAGTAAATTATACTGTAATCTCGGTCAGTTGCTCAGTGTGCTGCCGCTGCTGCCAATGACATCCCGTCGTAAGTGCCGGTCCTTTATAGCGTTGCTTGACGATTCCAGTGCCGCCCAGTGGTGATATCACCGAAAACGCAGCCGTAGGTAGAGCTGCGCAGTCTCCGAAGGCGCCACGAGCAAGGTAGTTTGTGGCAGCAATCATGGCGTCCGGCGATGAAGCAGCACCTCGGGAAGCAAGCGTGGACGATCGGGCATCGGCGGAAGTAACTGCAGTAAATTATACGGTAATCTCGGTCAGTTGCTCAGTGGCCTGCCGCTGCTGCCAATGGTTTTGAATTGTCTGAACTGAAGTAAGATGAGTGGTGTATGTGTTACCCCATGAAGTAATACAGCAAGAAATGTGCAAATGAACAAAAGAAAAATACAGTGACATAAGTATTGATGGATTGAAATAAAGACGAGATCTTAAAGTGCCCTAGAGTGTCAGCTGGGCGAGCTCATACATTGCTAGCTGGTGAGAACCAGAGCGATGTGTACAAAAAGGCTGGACGAGACGAGCGCCTGTCTGATCCTTTCTTGCTTGTTTGTTGCCTCCTAAGAGGGAGTAGTGTTTTTGAAAGAAAGGCTAGGAATTTGTTATTTTTCTTAAACATACCGTTTTGAATACATAACCAATAATTGGTGAGCAAAGAGTACTCTAACGTTCAGTAACAATTAGTTGGTGCTTCGTGTTTTCTACGATGAAGGTTTCTCTATTACACATGCTTCAAGTGTAGATATATGCCATTATAGCCCAGTAATGTGCTTATCAGAAGCCTGTTCGCAATGCCTCAAGTTTTAATATTCGAAGGGTTGAGAACGAAATATGAACAATGATTACCATTGAAAAAAATCACTTCAATTCTAAAGTGACTAGAACATTTACTAGGTTTAAAAAATTGAGGTCAGATTTCAGAAAACTGCAGTATAATTGACCTACTAAATGTTTCAGGTTCTATTTCATCGGGTCAACAACACAAGACATCTGGGTGCTCGCCCCAAACAGCCCGAAACATCAAAAACCCGGAGAAGACTAATTTAAGGCTTCAGAAGACACTGTCAACAATTGGCAAGAGAAAGTTTAAAAAGCCTTCCAAGTCATATGTGTTGAATGCTATCAGGCCCTAAATCCGCAATACATTCTTTCGGCTGCTTGAGACGCAAGTTAAAATTAATTGTGTGAAACGTAAAGGCAGGAGGTGGTCACCCGAGCACCGCCAGCTTGCTTCAAACTTGTGCTTTCATGTTCCGAAAGAATACAGATATTTGTCAAAACTGCTTGACAAGCCAACTCTAAGCTCGCTAAAGCAGTGGTTGTCAAATATTTCAAAGACTCCCGGAGTTATTCCATCCGTTATTGATGCCCTCAAAAAGCTACCCGAGATTGGCAGTTAACATATCGTGCGTGCACATTATTATTTGACGAAATGTCGCTGAAACAACATTTGCAGTACGACGCAAAGCATGACATTCTGGCAGGATTCTCAGATAACGGTGCTCAAAGAACCGCAGCCGTGGCAAACTCAGCACTTCTGATACTTGTGGCAGGCATTTCAAAAACGTGGATTCAGCGTTGCTTACACGGTGTCAAGGACCAAAACGCCCTCAGATACTCTTCATCAACTAATCATGACTTTAATCAAGCAGCTGCAGGAAGCCCGGTTGTTTGTGACGGCCCTCATCTGTGACCAGGGGGGAGCAGCATCACTTTGGCAAATAAGTTAGGTGTGACGTCTGAAGAACCGTTTTTTTGTGCTTGAAGGCACAAAAAATTTATTTTTTGTATGACACACCACACTTACTTAACTGCGCTAGGAATAATCTTCGAGCTCCGCACAAGCTCCATATCGGGCAAGAAATTGTTTAATGAACTTTCATTACGCAACTTTACAAAAGTTCACATCCTCTCAAACTCAAATTGGCGAAAAAACTAACAGACAATCGCATTTATCGGAAGCCTTTTAATAACATGAAAGGTAAATAAGCGAGCCAGGTGATGAGTGAATCCGTCTCAGTAGCCATCGATGTATTCATTGGGCTTGGCGTGTTGCCGGCATCCTCCGAGCCAACAGCTGATTTTCTAGATGGGATGGATAAGCTATTTGACTGTCTAAATAGCTCTGTTGTAAAAAAAACAAGTGACAAGTTGCGTTACGCGATTTCGGAAGGGCCTGAACAAGTAGTCGTTTTGCGGGAGTGCCTGTCGTGGGTCGAAAGCTGGAAATTTTACGGGCCTCAGCAACCACAAACAGTTGAGGCATGGAAGGTCACCCTAAAGGCTATCCTTCTCCTCTGGGACGACCTCTATCAAGATTTTGATTTCCGTGTTCTCTTGACTCGCTGGCTACAGCTGGACCCCTAGAGAATCTTTTCGGGCTGCTTAGGGTAAAGCATGGCTGCAATGACAACCCAAACGTGCTTCAGTTCACATCAGGCCTGAAACACATAGCTGTTGGAAAACTGGTTGCCCTTTTTTCGGAAGGAAACTGCGAACAGGATCGCAGCACTGTGTTGGCACAAATGTCACACCCACCTCATTCGCCTGCTACTACTTGTGAGGCACCATGAACAGTCAATATGCTTCCTCACGAGGAGCAGCCGGTAGCCATGATATAGTAGAGGATAACGGTCTCTACTATAATGGGGGATATCTTGTGCGACAATTGTTTTCGCACGGGCCTCCAGATTGTGTGTGCGCGCCCTTTTGAAAAATGCCGACCACCAGCTTTCTGCATCACACCAGTATTTTGCTATGTTTAAGGCAAGCAACATCTCCTCAGTTTATTTGGCAATGTAACAGTGCCATCTGACGACTACTTTCAAGACATTAAGGTTATGGAAGCTTGCTTTTCGGAACATATTGGTGTTTTGGCGCACTTGCCTCATGTGAATGAAGTTTTGGCAGGCATTTTGTACAGTTATATGGGAAGGCAGGAATTCTGCTCTGAAGAGTGCAATAAAGCCTTTGTGCACCTCTTTTCAAGGATTCGTCTGTTGTGGTATATTGGATTTGTGAAAATCTCTTTCGCTCAACAACAAACCAGAAAATTTGCAGCAGCACGAAAAATGCGGAAATTCTTGTAACTGCAGCAGAAGATTGCCGAAATTTTTGAAACTTCGATTTCTATGTATAGCTTGAAGTCGCCATTATCTGCCTCTGAAGCGAGCATAAGTGTGTACAATTGGCTTCTATTTTGTTTTTGTTCTTTCATTGAACAATATAGGTATGTTACAAGGAAAATTCATAAACCTTTCGTGATAGTTTATTAGAACGCCCTAGTATGGCATCAATATTTTGTAAATATTTCCTTAATCTTTTGCAAAAAATCCTGCTGCTGAATAGAAAATATAAGTTTGTCTAACTCTGGTGCCTACCTTATGATTTTTGTATTCATTTACTCTTGCGTACTTACTGTGCGGTGTGCCGTATTACCTTATGCCACTCACGGGATTGTTTTATATCCGGGTACGTGCTGTGAACTAGTGTATACTTAGTACTGTTTTTCTTTTGTCCTCGTGTAGGTTGTATACGCACTGGCTTTACACCTAGTTAGTATCACGTGCGAATGTGTGGTGCACTTTTGTATGCGACTAAAGCTGTAAAGTATTCGAGTTGTGTTTGTACTCTATGAACGGTACGTTTAAGCAATAAAACTTTCACAAAAACTCTGCTGTTTATTCGTGCATAGTTTATGTCTCGAGGAGTTAGCTGTCTCGAGGAGTTAGCGAACGTGTGATTGCCAAAGAATTTTGCGATCTTATACTGAGAAATGGAGAGACCGCCCAAACTAGCAAATATAAATCCTCAGCAGAATCAGCTTCGACGGTTGTAACAAAGTCCTCTGCGATCAGTTCATCAGATCTGGATGACAGCTTCACACCAGAGGAGCTTCAATATGTGCTGTCTTCAGTAAAACGAACAAGTTCACCAGGAACAGATGGAGTTCCATACGCTGCCCTTGCTAATTTGTGCAAAAAAAGAAAGTTACACGTGTTGGAAATCTATAATAAAAGTTGGCAAGAAGAAAAAGTTCCGGAAAGTTGGAAGATATCAAAAGTAGTACCGTTGCTAAAGCCAGAGAAGAGCCCTATGCAGTTGGACTCGATTAGGCCGGTTAGTTTGACAAGTTGTTTTTCAAAAGTGATGGAAAAAATGATCAATGAACAAATTTTTTGGTGGCAAGACATAAAAAACTACTACCAGAAAGCATAGCCGGCTTCAGAAGAGGTAGATGCACAATGAACTGCATTCTGGATTTGGTCACAGATGTGGAAAACCAACGAACGCAAGGAAACATCACTCTCACTGTATTCCTTGATGTCCACTGAGCATACGACACAGTGAGTCACGTTCACGTTCTGGAAGGCCTGGCGTTACAGGGATTCAAGGGAAAGATGCTGCGTTGGATCGCTGACTTCCTGAAGCACCGGAAAATTTTTGTAGTTACGCAGGAGGGCCCAACGTCAGAACATCTCGTCAACCAAGGAGTGCCACGGGGCAGCGTACTAAGCCCTACTCTCTTTAATGCAGTCATGGCGCAGCTCCCGTATAATCTTCCACCCAAAATCAGATGTTCAGTATATGCTGATGATATAAGTATATGGACGTCTGGTCCATCGTTTTTGGATATACAACAAACTCTACAAGAAGGATTGGATCATGCAGACCATTTTCTAAAAAAAGAGGTATGGAACTGAGTCAGGCTCAAACAGCCATACTTCCGTTTACATTAAAAAGACCTGGAAATTTCCAGATTATTCTGCAAAATCAGCCCATTGAAATGGTTAAAACTCATAAATTCTTGGGAGTAGTTTTAGACCGGAGACTAACATGGTCGCCTCATGTCCAGTCCCTGGAACAAAAAGTGAATTCAGGCCATTCGAATCCTCCGGCATCTCTGCGGGGCCAAATGGGGTGGTACTACAGAGTCGTTATTAGCCCTACATGTTGCCTGGATACGTCCCATCGTAACTTACTAACTGCCCCTGCTGCACGGACTCCCAGCCTCCACCGAAAGAAGACTTCACTTGTTATTGGCAAGGAGCTTGAGGGTATGTCTGGTTTTACCACGGTCAACTTCCAGTGCTTTAGTGTATGCGGAGGCTCGAGAGCCACCTTTGGTAGTACTCCGAACTAAAGAAACATATCGAAATTTATTTAGAATTTTCACGCCACATGAAAGTCATTTTTATCTGGTGCATTAACACAAAGAACGGCAACGAGACTACAGGATGCTATATCATCATTTCAAGCAGTAGTACCAGAATTTAAACAATGGAAACCTTCAAAACCACCTTGGACGCTGCCACTTCTCAACGTTTTCCGTGAAATAGACGGAATAGAGAAGAAAGCAGACATGGCACCTCTAGTAGCGGCACAGTTGGTACTTCATCAGCTCCATCTGATGCATAATGAAAAAACGAAGATATATACAGACGGATCATGCACAGAAGAAGCGTCAGCCTGTGCGGTCTTTATACCCGAAATTCAGAAAACCAAGATGTACAAATTATCGCACAAATTTCCATCGACCACAGCAGAATTGGTGGTTACCTTTGAAGCAGTTAAGCTTATCTGCGAGAATCCCAAGCCACGAAAATGAATGATATGCACTGATAGCAAACCTGCTCTTCAGCTAATCAGAAATGTGAGATCACCTTACAAAAATGGCGAAATAGCACAATGTATCGCAGAAACTGTGGAATATGCCTCATCGCAGGGTCACAACATCTTATTCCAGTAGATACCCAGCCTAATTGGAATAAAGGGAAATGAAGATGATGAAAGTCTCGCGAAGAAAGCATTGAAGGAAGGACGGGATTGCACAATCTCTATGTCTGGGGTGAATATTCGACATTTTATATTGCAAGGAGCTAACCATTGTTCGATGGAGAAGTGGTTTGAGAGCCCTAAATCAAAGGAAACGGTACTTTATGAAGTTGATCCACACAGAAAAATTTTCATAGCGACAGACCTTCAACGTCACCTAGAGACATTGATCCACCGACTTAGATTGGAAGTAGCACACACAAACAGCTTCCTGCACAAGATACATCGATCCAACTCACCGGAATGCCATTGTGGTCATGCAGAAGAAAATGTTTGCCATATTCTTTTGGAGTGCGTTAAATACGCGAAGGAAAGAGAAAAATTAAAGAACAAATTACCAAGTTTGGACAGATGGCCCCTCACAATAAAGAAACTACTTGGACCATGACCTGAGATGCATCTTCAGAAAAAGGCAATCATCTTCCTGACAGACTTTTTAGTGGAGACCGGACTGGACAAGCGCCTATGACTGACAGCCAGAAATGGGTATTATGTAAAATATGGTCATGTATATACTGGCATTAGATTATTAAGGTGTGCGTGTAAGTAGTTTATGACTGTGTGAACTGCGTGAAGAAAACTGTGTATTGGCATGTTATTTGAACGGGTTTCAGTGTGCTATTATGTTTTTTTCTTTTCCTTATTGTTAATTTTTGGGTACCGTTCTGTATTATTTTTTTTCGCCACAGAACTTTGTGATATAGAGTAGCCGTGGCATTAGGTACCTCAACCTCTCCACAGCAAAACAGTTAAAACAGAACAGAACAAAACAGAACAGAAACATTGTTTTAGATTATTCATATGAATCTGAATGGTAATAAAAGTTGTTTAATAGTTCTTTCATTGAACATGGCAGGTAATATTTCTTTTCAGTGTCATCAATAAATAATTCCTCAAGCAGATTGTAATAAATGTCCGAATACGGTCAAAAACTGAGCTGGCGTATTCACAATAAACATAATAAAATTAAGGCTACACGCGCTGTTGGTATAGTATATAGACTTGGCCGGCTCCATTACGTCTTTTCAGAGATACGCTGATCATAATATACTTCATGGATTTTCGTCCAATTTTTGAATTTGGATGAGTGCTAATCTTTGGTAGACCAGCGTACAAAACAAACCCATTGATTCTTCTAGAGCGGAAAGCTCTTCGAAGTTGCTTATGTGTGCTAAAATTCACAGCTAACATTGTTCTGTATGAAGAATCTCAGATACCCTCTCTTGCTTGCAGGTTCCGTGTTTTAACAGTGAAAACACATTAAAAATTTTCTGGATCCCCTTTAGGAAGCCAGGAGCTCGTATTCTTTGCCAAGTCTGGTATTTTTTTTTCAATGAGCATTGGTCCTGTGTATATAAACCTGAAGTGCTGTTTGTTCAAACACTTCTAAATGCTTTAAATGTTAACATATTTCACATCATACCATCAAAAAAACCAATAGACTATATACAAACAGGACTTGATGATATCTCCTCAACGAATCCTAAACGTTGGCCCTCTATGTATTTGATCGGCTTATTAGAGGAACAACTGTTCAATTAGGTACTATTACTGTAATTACAATGCATGCATCTATGAATGATGAGGAAGCAGGTGTGGGTGTAGTTTATCTCATTATTCTGGCTCTTTTCATTACGCCTGCCAGATTCACACCCGTATTTGAAGCGGATTTGACGGCTGCTATGCTAGCTCTTACAACACTCGCTGCGACTGATTGGACAGCTGTGAGAGTGACTGACTTGTTAACCGTGCGTTCATTTTTATCATAGTCGTTGGCTTCAGCAGCATAAGATACATTTGCATCACTGATCCCAGCAAACGTTCGTGTACTGCGATTGTTATGGGTTTCAGGTCACCATGGTATACTTATAATTAGGATGGAATATTAGAGTCACCGCGGTACATGTATAAATGAGATGGCCTAGTACTGCATCAGCAGTTTTAGATACATTTACATCATTGATATCAGCAAACATTCATCTAGTTCCATTGATATGTGTTACAGGTCACTGTGGTATACTTATAAATGAGGTGACCAGCTCACTTGCGCGAGCACCCCTTGATCTTCCGATGGTGAAAGTCATGCCTCTTACAGCCTATGTAACAGCAGCGAGATTCAGAAAACTTTCCCTTCTTGAAGTATAATCAGAGATTAAGATACCGAATCCACATTTTCGGAGCTACCATTCGAACAGAATGATAAATAGCATTCCACGCGTGAATTGGAAGTCTCCGAAGCAAAATACGTTACCGTGTACCACGCTTTAATTTCTGGATATACAAATCTGGTCTGGTACCATGCTCTCTGTGCTTTAGATGCAACAAACCTGATAATACAGACTAATTTCTTATAACAAAACTCTGTTTCAAGAATCAAATGAGAAATGTCAAAAACTAAAAATTCACTTAGTACTCCGAATATTTTCTCCTTTTTGGCTGATTTATTAGAATTCAGCGACAGGAACATTTGCCGGCCCCTCTGCAAATTCCTATGTCACACAAGAAGATTGCCTTGCTGAGTCAATGATCAGTTGTGGATTTTTATATGCGAAGCATTTCTTAGCGAACTTTCGCGACATTGAGCGTATCTATCTATCAATCTATCTACCTTGCCGGCTACGACGTTTAGCTCTCCGAGCCGTTTGGATAATAGTATCAATACCAAACTTGGTAAGGCATAAAAAGACTGTACGAACAACATGTTTCACTAGTCATGACATGAAAATCATGATATGTTTGGTATGAATGTCATAATTTACCTTTCACTGCCCTGCAGTTTTTGCGGTGGTTTCGTTCACATGGCATGATGCAAACTGGCATGGTATGGCATGACTGCATGGCGAACACAAGCGACATACCTTAACATGAAAATCATGACATGTGTGTCATGTAACAACATGACTACATACCACGCTCATGATGTGCTCGCGGCTGTTTCGCTAGCTTGACATATACCAAATTTGGTATTGCAAAACGTGAATGAATGACGAAGGTATGTGACTGGTGCAAACATGATAATCATGGGATGCGTGTCATAAAACAACATGACTACATGCCACGCTCATGATGCGCTGGTGGCGGTTTGACTCGCTTCACTTATACCAAATTTAGTATTACGGGACGTGAATGGATGACGAAGGTATGATACTAGTGCAAACATGATAAACATGAGATGCGTGTCATGCAACAACATGACTACAGGCTACGCTCATGGTGCGCTCGCGGCCGTTTCGCTTGCTTCAGATATATTGAATTGGTACTGCATGACGTCAATAGACGGCGAAGTTAAATGACACACCCAAACATGGTAATCACGACATGCGTGTAATATAACAATATGACTACATGCCACACTGATGATCCGCTCACGGCCGTTTCGCTAGCTTCACAAATGCCAAATTTGGTATTACGTGATGCTAATAGATGACGAAGGTATGTAACTGGTGCAAACGTGATAACCATGAGATGCCTGTCATATGAGTACATGGCTACAAGCCACAGTCAAGGCGCCAATGAATTTCGACGTGACGCGGTGTGCGTGCTCACCGGCGTTCATTTAGTCGCGTCACGCCAGCGTTGCCACGCCAGGCGCCGGTCCTGCCATATACTCACAGGCACGCGCCGTGTGCTCCGTCGATTTGACGCATCAGCGTTTAAGTGCGTCCGGCTTCCCTCCGTCACGTAAAAAGGGAGACGAAGTGTTGTCTGGGTAACGCCACGGTGCGAAATGCAGCATGTGGCATTTCGCGCAGAGTGCCGTCGGGCCGCGCCGAGGGACGTTTGTCGCGCCTGGCGTCAGATTACAGAGTGCTTGCGTTTTCCTAACGTTGCGCTGCTCTACCCAGCGTGCGCGCGCGTCAACGCTACATTGGAGCATATCGGGTCTTTTAAGATGCACTCGCGCCTGTTTTGCTAGCTCCACATATAAAAAATTTGGGGTTACATGACACCAATGAATGACAAAATATATGACTCGTGCAAACATGATAATCCTGACACGCGTGTCTTGTAAAAAACAACATACCACGATCATAGCGTGGTCGCGGCCGTTTTGCTAGCTCCACACATACTGAATTTGGTATCACGTGACGTCAATAGATGACCAATGTAGACGACAAATTCAAACATGATAATCATGACACGGAAGCCATGAACGGCATCACTTACCTCCACCTCGCAACGTTGTGCTTAATTTAAGAAGACATATCAACCTTTCTCATTCGTGCTTCGCATACCATCGATTCACACTGTACGTTGGATATGCCAATTTTTAATAATTAAGCTTAAACTTCCTACTTCATTATTACACCACATTGAATTACCCTGCTAAAAATTATTTATTAAGAATATGCCTCAGTTATTCAAGAAATACTAGTATTTCTCTTCTTTCACCTTTCTCACTTCGTGCCAAAAATATCCCGTCCTGTTGAAACAAACTAATGATCTTTCTTTAGTCTGCATAATGCTGAATTGTTCACTTACATTGACCACCGTCTTCTTCGCTGGTTTCCTTTTGTGGGTAAGAGCCACACGAGAGGATCAAGAAAGCAAGCAAGCAAGCATGTCGCTATCGCGTTCACCATCTAAAGGTGAAGTTTTAGGGTCCCCTTCTTTAAAAATAAAAAAAAAAACATTACATGTATACTCCTACGATACAGCCATCATGTCACGTTGAGCTCAACTGTACTTAAGCGCAATGCATGCAAGGTAATTCAGAGTTTATATCAACCAAGGAACCGCGTTAATAAACATCTATTTTTAGATGTGAGAGCGCTAACGTAACGCAGATTTAACCGTAGTCCTCAATAACAGCGCGCTACAACAGCATATCGTGAATATGTCACGTAAGCACTAAACTGATTATCGGATCAGTGTTTTTAGCCTCAAGGATTTTGGCTGTAAAGAGAAATCTAGTTCAGTGCACCGGCTACGAATTAACCAATGCCGACGTGCTTACATACATTACATGAACCTACTCACTTACAATATTCTCACTCGAGAACCTCTCAGCACAAAACATGTTTTCGTTTCGGTTGACCGACTAAAAAAGGTAAGAGAGCGGAGGCTTGCATGAAGTCCCCTGTAAGTAGAAGAAATATAACGCAAGCACAGTTGAGATTTTTGCACCCGCTGAGCCGGGATTGATTACCCTGCGGCATGACCGAGTCAGCATTGTCTAGCCAAGCAGTTTTTTTTATATATTCGTGCTCGTGGCAACGGCAGTCATGAAAAAAATTGTTCTTTGCCAGATGGGCATCTGCTGGATATTTTTGCTGCGTTTTTACCTTCATACATATATGCTCGGTGTGTTTTTTTTTCGCATCCTCGTGAGGTAGGCTTGATTCAGACGTTCTATAGCCATGACGAAGGAGAGAACACCGCCCAAGGCACACAAACGTAGACTTCTTCTATTTAGGCACCAAATTTTTACCTACCATTGACACTCCGCTTTTAGGTGTATAAGGCTCAGAATAAGTAGTTTAGAGAAAAAGAACTTGTGAGATTTGTGATTTTATTGTTATCTTTTTTCCCTAACTTGAACGCATATACTTAGGATTTTCACCAAAATAAATAAAACACACCCAAACACCAATATTGGCAAAATTAGCAAAATGCGTGGAACAATAGGCATTTATTTTTGTTGTTGATTGACAATAAAAAAATATTTTCTCAGCCACAAGGTACTTGCATCATGTAATGTAGCAGTGCCTCACAAATGTGGAAGTGAATTTTTCTGAGAAGAGGTCGTTGTGGTGGACCTTACAGACTGCGGACCTGGGTCTATGACTACTGGCTGTCGAGAGGCCCCGAGCAGTCGTGGAGGTCTTCCCCTTTCGGGGCCAACCTGATTGGGGCCGCGGAATGGTTGATGGGTTCTTAAACATCGTTTAAGAAGTCACTTTGCTCTTTCACTAAATCTTTTTGCATGTATGTATGTATGTATGTATGTATGTATGTATGTATGTATGTGTATGTAGTATGTATGTATGTACGCATGTATGTATGTATATATGTATGTATGTATGTATGTATGTATGTATGTATGTATGTATGTATGTATGTATTTATGTATGTATGTATGTTCAACGATGCCCAAGTGAAGAGTTAGGTAGAAATGGCGTTTGATTCGAGTTATCAACTTAATACAGGCAAGACGAGGTCGTCGGCCTTAATTCACTAGCAGACAAAAAGCTTTTCTGGGCGATATGCGTCATACGTGTTAGTTCGAGAATTCGTTACGACATGGCTAAAAGAACAGTGGCCCATTAAGAAACATCAACGTCAAAAATGAAGGTTTGATAGGTCACAACGTGTCTCAAATAAAACTGTGTGGTTGGGGGTTGGAGACAGGCGACTCGTATTTTTATGCACTACCCTAAATATGGAAACGTACCTGACTTTTCATTTCAATGGTAATGGACATAACTTCGAAAACCTCTATAAATCTTCCAGCCTAATCACCTAAATATTATAATCTGACTATCAATTAGGCGATAAAGAAATGCGCAGAGTACAACAAACTCTGTACCTTTATAGCCTTCATAGATAAAAAGAACGCATTTGAGAACTTCGTGATATCAGCAGTTTTTTTTAATTAAGTGTACTTAAGGAGAAGTTGGCAGTCATGCTGACCCTGCAGAACTGGGTAATTGACGAAGCTTATACGAACACACTGAAAGAAATTAACTGCGCATCATCAGCCTCCATGGTCCTCCATAAATGACGCTTCAGAATCCCAATACAGAAGTGTGTGAGGCAGGGAGACACGATCTCTGTAATGATACTGACCGTGTTTACAGCAGATTTTCAAGGCCTTATGCTGAAATGAGTTGGTAAAAATAGGCAGATCCCACGTACAGTGGAAATCGATGATATGCGAAGCACGAATGAGAACTGTTGATATGTAATTTTAAAATCAGCACAACGTTACAAGGTGAAGATAAGCGATGTCGTACATGACTTCGGTGTCTAGATTATGTTTGGATGTGTCGTTTACTTTCGTCACCTATTCACGTCACGTGACACCAAAGTTAGTATGTGTGGAGCTAGTCAAACGGCCGCGAGCACGCTATGAGCGGGGTTTGTTGTCATGTTCTTACAAGACACGCTTGTCAGGATTGTCATGTTTGCACCAGTCATATATTTAGTCATCCGTTGAAGTCATGTAACACCGAATTTGGTATACTTGGAGTTAGCGAAATGACCGTGAGCGCAACATGAAGGGCCCAATATTACCATGTAGCGTTGACGTGCGCGCACGCTGGGCGCAGGGACGCTACCTTAGCAATACGCAAGTAATTTATAGTCTGACGCCAGGTGCGACTAGCGTCACCGGATGCCCCACCGCGGTGGTCTAGTGGCTAAGGCACTCGGCTGCTGACCCGCAGGGCGCGGGTTCGAATCCCGGCTGCGGCGGCTGCATTCCCGATGGAGGCGGAAATGTTGTAGGCCCGTGTGCTCAGATTTGGGTGCACGTTAAAGAACCCCAGGTGGTCTAAATTTCCGGAGCCCTCCACTACGGCGTCTCTCATAATCATATAGTGGTTTTGGGACGTTAAACCCCACATATCACTAGCGTCACCGGCGCGGCTTCACGGCAACCAGCGCGAAGTGCGACATGCTGCATTTCGTATCAATGCGTTACCCAGAGAACACTGCTCTCCCTCTTTTTGTGGCGGTGGATGCCCGACACACTGAAACGCGCATGCGCCAAAGCAACGCAGCGCGGCACGTGGCAGTACCGGCGCCTGGCGTGGCAACGCAGGGGTGATGCGACGAAGTTAAATACCACTGTGCCATAAGGTACAAGTATATGAATATGCAGACGACACTGCGTTTTTTTGCATCTGACTGTGCAATTCATTTGCAACACTCAACTTTACTGTTATACTTGATAACATTGGAAACCTTGTTTTAGATTATCCATATGAATTTGAATGTTAATAAAAATGATTATTAGTTTTTTCATTGGACGTCCAGTAATATTTCATTTCTGTACCATCGAGAAATATTGCACAAGTTTAGTGTTATAAGTATCTGGGTACGAACAAAAACTGAGTTGTGTAATAACCTATATATTAAGATTAAGGCTACACGTGCTATTGGTATGATAGGTAGACTTGGCCGGCTCCATTCCGTCGTTTCAGAGATACGCCGATCATAATATACTGCACGTATTTTCTTCCAATTCTTGAATTTAGATGAGTTTTATTCTTTGCTGGACCCGCATACAAAACAAACCCATTGATTCTCTAAGAGCGGAAAGACCTTAAACTGTTGGGGTCATAAATTCACGATATGTGCGGTGTATAGGCCTCAAAATGCTCCGTCCAGCTATTTGCAAGTACTTCACGATGAATTATGTATGTATAAAGACAACCGGCTCATTCTATCTGGTGACTTTAATCTTCCCCAAGTTAATTGGCTTAACACAAAATCAGTGTTTGATGCTGTTACTAACCCTCTTCTTGATGTTATGCTCATGTGTGACTTAGTTCAGACAGTTCTCGAGTACACAAGAGTTGCCGGAAATGCCCGTTCAATATTAGACCTTGTTTTTGTTAATTCAAGCACACCTGAATATAGTGTCTCTATCAATAGTGGTATCTCTGACCACATGAGTGTCTTGTTGTCTTTTTGTTTTGGGGGCGTTAAGAAACACCGAAAACAAGTCAATAAGGTAGTGAAAAATTATTCTAATGCCGATGATCAATCAATCTCAGACACACTTTGGAATCTTTGTGACAGCCTGCCTAGTTCCGTTGAAACATTGTGGAATACCCTGAAGTCTACCGTTCACTTTTGCATTGACAGATATATTCCTACCAGGAGTGTCCGTACTAACCAAAACAACCCATGGATATCAAGAGAAATCATTCACCTTCATCGCAGGCTTAAGCGTGCCAAACGGCGCCACTCCCCTCCCAGCAATTTAACCGCATTGAAAACTCTTCTTGCCTCCAAGCTTTCTGATGCAAAGGCTAAATATTTCTCGCAAACCCTTCCAAGTTTTATAAAAAGCTGTCCAGAAAAGTTCTGGCGTTACTTAGGTGATCGTCCTAAAGACGTCCAACAGATATCAATTAGCGGTTCTATTACCGGTGACTCGATTGCTATCGCTAACCATTTTAACCAATATTTTCACTCCGTTTTCTCTCCAATCCAAGATAGTACACCGTACAACATGCCTCTCCCAAACCTGTCCTCAGAATTTATAATCGTTGAGGGTGTTATTAACATGTTACTCAACCTAAAAATTAGATCTTCCGTTGGCCCCGACAACATACCCAATGCCTTCTTGCACCGATACGCTGAGCCGCTAGGGCATATTCTTACTCACCTTTTTAGGTTATCATTTGACTGTACCGAAATTCCTGACGACTGGCGCATGGCCTGTGTCGTACCAATCTTCAAAAAAGGGGACCGCCTCTTTGCAAACAATTACCGCCCTATCTCCCTGACTTCTAGCATCTGTAAACTCTTCGAACATGTAGTATCAGATTTTATTGTCTCGTTTTTAGATGCCAACAATATTCTAACGCCTTGTCAGCACGGGTTCAGAAGACGCTTATCTACGCTTACCCAGTTAGTAACCACTATTCATGAACTTGCGTCTTCACTCGATAAGGCTGAACAAATCGACGTCATTTTTTTTAGATTTCAGCAAAGCATTCGACCGCGTTCCTCACAGTAAACTAATCCTAAAGCTTCAAAAAATTGGCTTACCAATAACACTCATAAAATGGATCCAGTGCTATCTGTCTAACCGCAAGCAGTTTGTTAAAATCAGTAGCTGTTTTTCCGATACTCTCCCTGTAACTTCTGGTGTTCCTCAGGGCAGCGTGCTGGGACCCGTACTCTTTTTAATTTATATCAATGATATGTCTGACGTTATCGACGCATCGACGATTGGTTTAAAGTTGTTTGCGGACGACTGTGTACTCTTTAAACGAATTTCATCCTCAAGGGACCAAAGTAACCTGCAATGTAACCTTGATGCTGTCTCTGAATGGTGTGAAAAATGGTCCATGGAACTGAACTGTGACAAATCTGTATTGCTCCAAGTAACTAACAAAAAAAATGCATTCACGTCCTCCTACAGGCTCAATAACCACACGCTGAAACAAGTAGACGAATATAAATATTTAGGAGTTACTATAACAAGCCAACTAACTTGGTCCAGTCACATTAACAAAGTTTGCACATCGGCCTCCAGAAAACTCGGGTTCCTCAGACACAAACTAAAAGCCGCTCCTCCACATGTTAAATTGCTAGCTTATAATTCCGTTGTTAGGCCGCAACTTGAGTACGCAAGCGCAGCATGGGACCCATTCCTTAAAAAGACATTCACAAATTAGAAATGGTGCAAAGAAAGGCAGTCCGGTTCATCTTTAACAGCTATCATAGCCGAGCTTCTCCATCGCTTCTCATGGAAAACAACAATATAATGACCCTGGAACACAGGAGGCAGGTTGCGCGTCTAAGATTTCTGTTTTTGCTTAATTCCCAACAATTCAATATTAATCCAGGACTTTATATTCAGCCCCGCTTATCTCGTTCAACTCGAAGCACCCATGAGCACAATCTAACTCCAATTTTTGCACGCACTAATCTTTTTAAGCACTCCTTCTTTCCCCGCACAATCGAGCAGTGGAATAGATTGCCGGTTGACGTGTTTTCGGCGCGTGATGTGTCGGATAATGAAAAGCGTGTACTTTCTGCAATATTTTAAACATTTACTGTGCCGCTATGTTTTTTTGTGTACTGCTATCTTTTTTCTTTTTTGTTTCTTCACACTTGTTGGACTGTTTTCAGAATTGTGCTTTCTAATCCCTGCCCACCTGCTTGGTCTTCGGACTGCAGTATGCCTTAAATAAATAAATAAATAAATACCTTCGAAGTTCCTTATGTGTGCCAAAATTCACAGCTGATATTGTTCTGGATGAAGAATCTCGGACACCCTCTCTTGCTTGCAGGTTCCGTATTTTAACACTGAAAACACATTTAATTTTTTTAGATCCCTTTGACGAAGGCAGGAGCTCGTATGCTTTGCCATGCCTGCTATTTTTTTCAATGAGCATTGGTCCCATGTATATAAACTTGAAGTGCTGTTTGTTCAAACACTTCTAGATGCTTCAAATGTTAACTGTATTGAGATTATACAGTCAAAAAAAGCAATAGGCTATATGCAAATAAACTTGATGATATCTTCCCAACTAATGCTATACATTTCCCCTCCAGGTGTTTGAATGGCTTAATAGAAGAACAACTGACTCAATTAGGTACTAATATTATAAATACAACGCATACATCTATGAAAGATGAGGAAGCAGGTGCGGGTGTAATTTATCTCAATATCCTGGTCCTTTTCTTTACGCCTCCCAGATTTACACCCATACCTGAAGGGGAAATGACGGCTGTTATGCTAGCTCTTCGAACACTCCCTGCGACTTATTGGACAGCTGTGAGAGTGATGGACTTTGTAACCATGCGTTCTTTTTTATCATCGTCGTTGGCATCAGCAGCACTAGATACATTTACATCATTGATCCCAGCAAACGATCGTCTACTGCGATTGTTATGAGTTTCAGGTCACCACGGTATACTTATCCTAGTACTGTATCAGCAGTACTTGATACATTTACACCATTGATATCAGCAAACATTCGTCTAGTGCGAGTGATATGTGTTGCAGGTCACTGAGGTATACTTATAAATGAGGTGACCCGTTCACTTGTGCGAGCACCCCTTGATCTTCCGATGGTGCAAGTCAGGCCACTTACGGCCTATGTAACAGCAGGGAGGTTCAGAAAACTTTTACTTCTTGAGGTGTAATCAGAGATTATGATACCGCATCTAGATTTCCGAGTAATGATTCGAACGAAATAAATAACATTCCACGCGTAAAGTGGAAGACTCCGTAACAAAAATTCCTTACTATGTACCGCCCTTTAATTTCTACATATACAAGTCTGGTCTGGTACCATGCCCTTTGTGCTTTAGATGTAACGAACCTGATAATACAGAGTAATTTCTTATAACAAGACGCCGTTTAAAAATCAAATGAAAAATGTTAAAAACTAGAAACTTCACTTAGTACTCCGAATAGTTTGTTTTTTGGGGCTGATAGATAAGAATTCAGTGACAGGAACATTTGCCGGGCCTTCTGCGAATTCCTAAGTGACACAAGAAGATTGCCTTGCTGAGTCAATAATCAGTTCTGCATCTTTAAATGCGAAGCATTTCTTAGCAAACTTTGGCGACCTTGAGCGTATCTATCTATCTATCTATCTATCTATCTATCTATCTATCTATCTATCTATCTATCTATCTATCTAGCTAGCTAGCTAGCTAGCTAGCTACGACTTTTCACTCTCCTGGCCATTGCGATATCGGTATCGATACCAAACTTGGTATGGCGTAGCATGACTGTATGAACAACATATTTGATTAGTCTTGGCATGAAATTATGACATGTATGCAACAACGTAGCAGAAACAAAAAGGCTTACAAAGAGGATTCAGGTTATATTGCGGACGAAGCAGCAAGCAATGGAAAAGAAAATGATAGGTGAATCCTTATGAGACAAAAGAGACCACAGTGGGGCAGAGAACAAACCGGAGTTAAGGCTATCATAGTTAAAATTATTTAGAAAAGTGGACATTGGCTGGGACGTGGCGCGTGAGCAGGATAACCACTGGCCATTAGGTATAACCGACTGAATTAAAAAGAAAGTAAACATGTTAGGGGCAGACAAATGTCAGTTGAGCAAGTGAGATTGAGAAGTTCGCAAGTATAACGCGGCAACAGAAAGCATGAGACCGGCTTGATTAGCGGTACCTGGAAGACGGCTTTGCTTTACGCTGGGCTATGTGGGCTTAGTGAGCATGGTGGTGATGTTATCTGCCAAAACTTTATGACGTGTTCCCAGTGAACGGAAGTCACGTCTAAGTGTATTGGGACACTGTCTAACGTGGTTCACGATTCTCGTCTCTTGCTTTGCTACACTACAAGCCGTGTATAAAATCTGAAACTTACGCAAGCATTAGCGATAAGTGCGGTAACTGCATAAAATATTATAATAAAGCCGACCCGTTACACCGAGGATCAGTTTATCGAGGACGGATGCCCGTGATTGCCTGGAGTATTGTACTGCGTGTTTCACTTGCTTGGCTAGTACGTTTCGTTTCTGATCAGTCGTAGCCTAGTGTCAGTACTTACGCACTTTGTTGAAATTAATGGTTCACCGTTCTAATATCGTTGTACATTTAAAAAGTGGTCAAAAGCTAGGCAGTGAAAGGCCAATTTGTAAATGGCGATAAGGGTTCTCAACATGTGGGCTGCCGAGTCGACGAAACGACGAATCCCAGCATAAAGACATAACAACTACTTATTCAACTAGCAGAGGCATCGAGCACGGGTTCTATCATCGAAGGTAACGGAGCAATTATCTTCTTCCACGTGTGGCAGCCTGCTATTGTTGACATGGCTGGTGGTCAGGCCACGGGTGACGCTAGAGGGGCGTTGTGTGTTATCCAAGACGTATTGCAGGGTACAGCCGAGTCATACCAGGCTAGCCGATGACGAGGCTGTGCCAATTGACGCGCTGTGTGTCCCCGAAAAGCAAGAGAACGAGTAATAATGTATTGCTAAATTTAAAGTCAACCTCACAAGCGGCATTGTGTGCACATACAAGTTCTGCTGAATTAAGGTGTAAGTTCCACAATAAGTATGCTCATTGCCTATGCGATAAACATAGGTCTTATACCCAGAGCCCGCACATGATTTTCTCTATCCAGTATTTTTTGTTTCATTTTCTTAATAAGTATACTGGCGAGGTTGATAGGCATGAGGGGTTTAAAATTTCATTTTCACGAGGCGTCTTATGTATTCCACCTCCCCCACCCCAACACTGCTTCTATTTTTTTCTCAGTCCCGATCCTTACGAGACGAAATTGCGCAACAGCAGCAGATACGAGCTTGACACCCCTTCATTAAAATGATAGCTGTTATCTCAAGAAAAAAACTAGAAAACAAAGTGGGTGTGTGAATAAACGGGTTTTAAGAACGGCTTAATAAATACTTATGGGCATGATTTGCAGATGTAGCCCGCAATCGAGAGAACCACTAGGTATTACGAGTATCCTAACAGACTGGCTCCTAATCGACGGCCAACATGCGAGGCGAACATTTAATGATCGGAGGGCAGATGCAATTACGCGTGCGGGCATGACATGGACGCAACAATCACAGCAAAGCGGGTTGAGTTGAAATACCTTCCCGCAGTGGGCGCTGTCAATTTATGCAGATGATAACGATGACGATGAGCTCTTACAAGCACAAGACGAATGATCAAGTGAGTGCATTTTTCTTGTTATTTCGTTATTACTGAAATAAAGCCTGAAGTAAAACATGACAGCACATCCACAGAATGAATGATGATGATTCAGCGAAGCACCGGATCTACATCGGTGCACCATGAATCTTACTCACACAGATTCTAAAAGCATGTCCTAGTGTATGTCCACGACAGATAGTGGGAAGAACGGGTTCGGTTTCCCCATCTAGCGAATCATAGCAAAGCGCTCCTTGGGGCGTTCCTGCCAGTATTTTATCGTGTTGTGCACGCACCGCATGAACGCCAGGTATTGGTTGAGCACTTTGTCCGTAAATTCGTGCCCGCCACTCTCGAGTTCCTGCCGCGCGAACAAGCTTGTGATGAAAGCGAGCACTGTAGCGACATCTCTGTGAGCAGTCTGACTGCTAGCTCCCGCGACTCTCAAGTTGTTACCATGCGAACGAGCTGTTGATAGAAGTGAGCGCCGCAGCACCATCTAGTGAGCACTCTGACTACTAGCGTGTGGCTAAGACACGGAGAGAGGCTAGCCTACGTTATAAGAAGCTTTGCCCAAAAATGTCGCTAGCAGGGGGTCGTATTCACTGCTGCTATAGCGATAGCCTGCAACATAACACTGAAAAAATCACGGTCGTGGGCATAGTTTACAAATGTGCTTTTTTCATGGCCCTAGATGTAGTATCTGGCTCGTGCAAAAGTATTAGCGGAGGCGCTGTTGGTGCACCCTCAGATAACTTCCATCTTGTCGTGAATATTATATTTAATCGGGTCAATGGAGAACGCGTCCATTAAAAGCTGTGAATTTCACCGAGCAGCACGGGCAGATTGACATCGCATTGATGCAAACCCAGCCAAATATATGACTGCAACTTTTGGTTAGCAGCCGGCTGCCTGTTTCATGACCTACTGTTCTGCTTAGGGTACTGTGCCAAGTGGCTGCTGTACATATGAACCATCTCTTTCTGTTCCCCACATCACCATTCATTCCTCCTTTTTCCTGTGTTCTTATCCCTTGTGTGAAGTGGCAGGGTAGAGTGCCCAAGCTCGTGCCAACTTATCTGCTGTTTGATAAATTGTCACACACTTTCTCTCCACTCTTCTGATGAGCAAAGCGAGCCGAATGAGGACGCGCATGTTGGCTCTTCCATCTGCCGCGGTGCGAGGGGGGGGAGGCTATGGCTCAACAGCTTTTGTGAACCAGGCAGCACGTCTGCATGCATAGACTTTGTAAAACTAGAGCAACAACAGAAAACTTACTGTTTTAGTAAAATCTTCACAACCAAAGCACTGCACTTTCTAAAGACGTATGTGCGTGAGAAAAAAGAGAAAGCGAACTTTTGTAGTGAACCCTGCGCGCAGAGCTTCCCATAAAGCGAAAAAGCGTTGATGTATTGCGTGGGAAAAGTTCGTGTTAAGCAGATGTATTTTTTTTGTGAGGCGCGAAGAGGGGCTTTGCGGTCGCCATGTCAGTGAAGCGAACAAAAGGCTGATAGGCTGTGCCACAACCATTGTGAATATTTCTTCGCCCCGCCGCGGTGGTCTAGTAGCTAAGGTACTCGGCTGCTGACCAGCAGGTCGCGGGTTCGATTCCTGGCTGCGGCGGTTGTAGGCCCGTGTGCTCAGATTTGGGCGCACGTTAAAAAAACCCAGGTGGTCGAAATTTCCGGAGCCCTCCACTAAGGCGTCTCTCATAATCCAATGGTGGTTTTGGGACGTTCAACCCCACAAATCAATCAATCAATCAAACAATCAATCAAATCACTATTTCTCTAAAGTGCACTCGCGTGTTAGCTCGTAAAGGGAGGTGACGAAATACGATTTTTTGATTAGTTAACTCGCTTATGCTCGTGTGAAGTGCACCCACCAGGCTCGACGTCCTTTAGTGTTTCGAAGTGGTCCTTGACGACAAAAAATTTCTGAGAACTGCGCAAGCAATGTCATTATGTCATCATTGTAAATGCGCTAAAAACAAGTTTCTACAAGAAGTGCGCGGAAGTGTACGGCAAATCAACAGCAGTAGTCGGTGTGTGTGTTTAGGGAAGCCGAATTTAATTGTCCCGAAGAAAATACTGACTGCGAATTAAAAGATGTTGTCAAGGGACTCGAGTCCTCTCATTACGGACAATGAGATGAAGACCCTGCTGAACCACCTCAAATTATATGCGCTCATCCAAAACACAAACGCCATCAGAGAAGAAGCACAATGGTCAATGGGACAACCAAGGGGAGGGAAGCACGGGCACTGCGCTAATTGCCCCGCCACTCAGTCCAACCACACAAGACGCGACGAAAAGGGCAGTTTCATCGGATCGCGAGACTGCTTTCTTTTTGCATACTCATGTGACATGTATTTTCCAAGACATTTAAGTTATTTTCTTTCATCACAAAACCACTGCTCAAGTAAGCGCATCGCCACAGGCTCTCTCAAACAGAATAATTCTACCAGAGTATTCGTAAGGCGTGAATTCTGGCGGACCATACTTCTGCATCACTGCAGTGCGGACTACGTCTGGAGTGCATCACGCGTAGTATGAATGTGCCATGCTCTAGTAACTCTTGACGTGAGGCTGCGGAAACAAAACCTATGTGACCCCGAGATAAAGCATAGTTTCTTTAGAGCAATTGACGCTGCGGCTTCTATGAAACGACCTTTCGGACCGCGTGATGTTTGCAGCTTCCGGCAAAGGCGGAACGCTGTAATGTTGCAAATGACAATATACATTCGACTTTTTCGTTTCTGGTCCGCGAGATGCCCCTAGCGTGGAAAAAGACACTCATAAGCCTCTTGTACCCAATCCACTGTGGAAACAAAAGATAGCGTGTGTTGTGCGCATGACATTGCCTTGTCGAGCCCGGGGCAATATATATATATATATATATATATATATATATATATATATATATATATATATATATATATATATATATATATATATATATATGCTGGGAAGAAATGAAAAATTATGCATAATCTTCTTTGTTTAGGGCAATTATCTCAGGCGTCATATTCACTTTATTTAAGGTGTGGTTTGTGGTAAAATCTAACGTGTTTGTCTTAGTGAAAAATGCGCCTTTCTCATTTTGACCATATAACAATACACATGCAGTTTTATACCGCTTGAGCACGATAATAGGTTGTCCAATAGCAGAAACCGAGAGTCAAAAAACAATACAATTTTTCTCTTTTCAAGGATTTCGATTTTAGTTAGCTCTTTATTGAAAAAGTATTTTATTATTCGCATATCATTTGGAAAAAAGCATTGCATTAAAGGACAAAACCCTGGCGAATCCACAGGGCAGATTATTTGATAACATATCAGTCAAAACTTTTCACGCACGCAGTTTCAATTTTAGTTTCATTAGCGCGCGGAGTAGCTGTTCAACCTCTCTTCTTTTCCTAAATTTCAAAACAGAAGAGCTCCTATGGTGCATTCATCATTGAAAAATGCTATTATTTATCGATAAATGTTGCACATTGGATCAATTGAGATAACAAAGTAGAATATAATCAAATTGTGCAAAATCTCCTTAGGCGCAACTTCCTTTGTAACTTTTTATTTTCTATTAGATACTTAAATACCAAAAGGCAAGACCAAGAAGAGCTTAAGCTCTTCCTTGGTCTACTTACACAGCATCATATAAACTCTGAGCATTGACTAGTCATCGCTATTGCTACTTACGTTAAAATTATCATACGTTACTAATCGAAAGTATACACCTTTTTTTTTCATGGGAGTCGCCACGTTACCTATATCGGATGACGCCGTCTCAGGTCTCACAACCCACTGGTTTGTGCGAAGCTACACGTCTGTATGGCACGTCTTTACAACAGCAGTTGCAGTCGGCTTTTTCATTCTGACACACTGCACTTCGCATCAAGTGATGCCGTCTAGTTAACAAAACCGAGTCTGTCAGAGGTGCTGAGGATGTTGGATCTGTTGAGGATCGATGAAGCTTTAATAGGGCGGAGGGCTTTACAGATCGCAAGTTGTACACGCCACAATACACATGCAGTGTATTTCGGCTGCCAAAAAGCACGCAAACATGTTGATTTGTTGTTTAGCATGCTAATGAAGGACTGACCCCTGCTGGGAACAGAAAAAAGCTTTTTTCTAATATTTTCGTTTTTTTCTTTCAATCACAGCTTCTTTAGGCTGTCACATCAACCACTACTCGAACATGCGGTCGGCGCAAGCGCGAAGGCGCAATTTTGTGGTTAAGCACAGAATCTTTTGATTGCTCAGAAACTCTTGTCTATCGTACTTGTTTCTCGGCTTTAAAGAGGCTGTTTCTTTCTTGCAGCCCTGAGCCGTCGAAGAAATTAAAGCTGTTTACAGGAAGTTGTTGGTATGTAAAAATAATTTCCACGTTCAGATATGCTTCCCTGTTTTTTTTTTCTCTCTTGATCTTTCTTCTTTTTTATTGGTTTTTAAAAGTTACGAAATTTGATTGCTTTTAGGCATGCACATTGTGAGGACGATTATACAGTTTCTTCTACTGGCGAGGCTTGTGTTTGAGCCTAGGGTGAGCATCTGGGCTCCTTCGTGTTCAATAATACTTTTTTGTCAATTTCGTTTACCAGATAGGATTTCTCGAAATTGTTACTGTCGTACGCAAAGCTAAGCTGTATTACAACAGTAACAACGTGGTTTTCGTTTCGTCACTTGGAAGATAATAACTGTATAACTATGTTGCACACTATCGTAAGACTCGTCGAAGAAGGTTCCTCACCACCTAATATATTATCTTCCTCGAGCAGTGAGAAACAGTTGTTATAGACGTTTTAAAAAACGTCTCTCTCGATGCCGCCGTAGTCCTCTTTGGGCTGCGCAAATTGGCGTGACCCCTCAAAAATACACTTACAAGGCTGCGCCCTTAGCATGTGTACTACCGCGCGCAGCCCATCACGGTGGTGTTTTTTGCCTCCTGTGAAAAGGTGTATACACGTAGGGTGACATAATTCGTATTTTTGATCATTCTAAAATAGTATCGCATATCAATCACTATGCACCCAACGTTCTTGCAGAAGTTGTAACACCCCGACAAGCATCTCGCCACGTCTTTTTTATGCAGTGTTCATTTATTGTATGTTCGTATAGTACAAGATCAGTGTGGAGCACAAAGTAATTTTATGATGCCGGCTACCCCGCTGAGAAGAAAGGAATTATCACCCGTGCGTTTGAACCTACATCAGTTACAGCGATAATTGCGTTGAGCCGAGCTACCGCGCCAATTATCCAGCCATTCACATCGTACTCATCCATAACAATAAAAGGAAGCGAAAAACAAAATGCGGCGAGCCCTCTTTGGACTCGCCGAAACCTTAAGCGGGGTCAGTTGAGAGCTCTCACCTCGACGAAGGCGTTCTCCGATGCTGAGGGCACTCAAGATATTAGCGATTGGCAATTATCGCCGACGTTTTATGTAGACGGACTGAAGTGCTGGCGTACTCCAAGACCGCTAGAGGCCAATCACTATGACCACGAGGGTATGTTTGACCTATAATGATGGACGCGACTCATCGGGATGGAGATGGATGACTTAGCGGCTACGGGGATGCATCCACGTTAACCGGTGTTATAGCCTTAAAGCACCAATAGACAATTGATGAAGCTCTGTTATATCAATGTGCGGTAAACATTAAAAGCACATTTGTGTTGCTCGTTTTACTTTCTTGTTAAACAGATTTCTATGACGGATGAATGAACTTTTTTTAGGAACGAAGCTCCTAGAACGGGAAGCTGCGTCATTGCAGCTTCCCGTCAGGCTGAAACACAGGCGTTACATATTTCCGATATGAGCGCTCCATGTGTGGTTACACATACCGTACATAGAGCGCTCATATAGCACGCATATAGATTTAAAAATTACTGTACTCTGTCCATTCAACAAAGTGTCTCACCGTTCGTGCATCTGTGACCATCTACCGATCTGTCCATCCCTTCATCTGCCCGGCCGTGTGTCTGTGCCTCAATCCGTCCATCCTTCCGTCCACGCAGGCGTGCGCCCGTCCAACCATTCGTGCTAGCCTTGGCCCTCTGTCTGTTGTTTTTACTAGTCTGCGACTTCAGCGTTGATATTATGAAATTGGCAACGTAGCTTTGCTTCATCACCATTCACTTATTTTTTCATTTCCTATTGCAGAGAGTTGCGTAAATGCCTGTTTCACTCCTGCACAGTCAACAGGTCGTCGTAAACGTAAAGCTTTCTGTTTCAGATTTTTGAAGCTCAATAGAGTCAGCGATGAATAGCGAAACTTTATGATGTTGGTATGATGCGACTGTGAAACAAAGTTTGTGTTGTGCAAAACTGCGCTTGAGTGTACACATTTGACAGAACCATGTCTGGGTACGTATATGGAGGCTGGTGGCATATACAGCGTGGCATTTACAGCGAACAGCCCAAAACATCAACCGTTCTCTTGGAGCCCTTCCCCCAGTGTATACACAAGGACTATGCCCCACGGGAAAACGAGAGAGAGAGGATCATTATCCACCCCGCGAGTGATTTAAAGACGCCGCTGCTACATTGTCCTGTAGTCTCCCCTGAGAAATGAACCAAGTCAGTTCAAAACGTCGGGTTTCTTCAAAACTCTTGGATGGAGTTTAATTGTCTGCCGAAACTGCGTTTGCATATAAATGCAGCTGGTCGGTCAAACAGTCATGTTTTACTGATTAGTAGTAAATGTGAGAGAAAAGAGAGAGAAACGAGAAAAGAGGAAGGCAGGGAGGTTAACCAGATGCCAGTATCCGGTATGCTACCCTACACTGGGGTTGGGGAATAGGGGGTTGAAAGAGAAAGGGAGAGTTAAAAAAAATAAGAGAAAAACACCGACACACACGCACACACAAAATCAGTCCACTCAGAGGCGTTCCGACAGGCCAGTAGTTCGTAAGAAGCCCAATGGCGCTTGCACGGCTTTCTTCTGTGACGATGAGTCTGGACGATGGCGCAGTATCCTTTCTTCTGACAGCGGCTGGTCATCTAACCTGTTTAGTTTATCAGAAAGGTGTTGTCTTTCCAGGTTGTATTTCGGGCAGTCACACAGGATATGTCGAATTGTTTCTTCATCTCCGCAGTGTGCACAGTCGGCGGTGTCGGCCATACCTATGCGGAACACGTACGCACGGGTAAACGCGACTCCCAACCATAGTCTGCACAGAGCAGTAGCGTCGCCTCGTCGAATTTTTGTTGGAAGCTGCATGCTTAACGTTGGATCAAGGGATCGTAATCTTGCATGCGTAAAGAGAGGCTCATTCCAAAGAGCCATGGAGCGTTGGCGAGCAAGCATTCGGAGCCACCTAGCAGCGTCCGTTCTTGAAAGAGGTATTGACTGGTCGTTGTCTTCTGTATGGGCTGAACGGGCTGCTTGATCAGCTCGTTCATTACCGATAATTCCACAGTGGCTTGGCAACCACTGAAATATAACGTGGTGCCCTTTCTCTGTTATGTGGTGTAGCATTTCTGCTGTTTCAAATACCAACTGCTCGTGTGGACCACGGCGTAGATTTGACAGAAGTGACTGCAGTGCCGCCTTGCAGTCGCAAAAAATCGTCCACCGTTGCGTGCTTTGGTCGTTAATGAAACGCAGCGCAGCGCGAAGCGCTGCAAGCTCTGCTGCCGTTGTTGTGGTTGCATGAGCTGTCCTGAATTTGATGGTTGTGGCGTGCGTTGGAATAACGACCGCCGCAGTTGAGCTGTTTGGCAGGACGGAGCCGTCGGTGAGGACGTGGGTGCAGTCTTGGTACTTCTCGTAAAGCAGAAGTAATGCGAGCTGCTTGAGGGCTGGTTTTGACAAATCACCTTTTTTCTAAATGCCTGGTATTGTTAGGTAGATGACTGGCTGTTTGAGGCACCATGGAGGAATTGAAGGTCTCGCCGCGGGCGTAAAACCAGTTGGTAAGGAATCACCATGTGTAGTTATTGTTCGACAAAAGGAAGTATGAGGTCTATCTACTGGTAGAGAGGCTAGGTGATGATGGGGATTCCGGCCCACATGCCTTATGTGTATCCTCAAAGCTTCAATTTCAATATGGGTCTGCATGAGGTGGTCTTTGGCTATAGCTATAGTCGCCATTGTTGACGCACCCTGAGGCAGACCTAGACATATTCGAAGCGCCTGTGCCTGAACGCTTTGTATCATGCGTCGACTTGTTTTGCTGGCGTTTGATAATGCAGGCAGACTGTATCGTAAAAAGCCAAGGAAAAGCACCCTGTACAGTCGTAACATAGCATTAGGCTGCATTCCCCAAGTCTTTCCAGCGAGAAACTTGAACAGATGGCATATGCCTGTCAATCGCTTTTTCAAATACGATACATGAGGGCTCCATGATAAGTCTCTGTCGACTATGACACCCAGAAATTTGTGAGATCGACGATATGGTATATTTTGACCGTTAATTGACACTCTGTAATTTGACATGGGTTTGCGCGTAAATGCGAGAAGAGCGCACTTTCCGGAGGAAATTTCCAGGCCTCGATTGCGTAGATACAAAGCAGTTGAAGTAGCAGCTCTCTGTATTCTCGCTCGTAACTGCAGGCGAGTTACCGCAGATGTCCATATGCAGATGTCATCAGCGTATGTTGATAGATAAATATTGTTTGGTAGGTGCGTATGGAGAGCAATTAGTGTTATATTGAATAGCACGGGGCTCAGTACACCACCCTGAGGGACGCCACGACAACTGAAATGTGTAGACGTGTTCCCAGTCTCTGTACTCACAAAATAGGATCGCATTTGGAGATAACTGCGTATCCACTTAAACATTCGGCCACCCGCTCCAATCTCTTCTAGTGCGGCAAGGACGGATTCACGTGTCACGTTATCATAGGCTCCTTTGACGTCAAGGAACAGAGAGGCGCAAAGACGCTTATGGCCTTTCTCGTGTTCAACGTACGTGACTAGGTCGATGACGTTATCGATCGATGATCGACCACGTCGAAAGCCAGCCATGGCATTTGGGTAGATCTCATGATACTCCAAGTACCACTCGAATCGGCCGAGAATCATTCTCTCCATCACTTTACCCACGCAACTGGCCAATGCGATCGGGCGATAGGAGGAGAGTACCAATGGTGATTTGCCAGGTTTCAGTAATGGTACTAGACGACTAGTTTTCCAACTTAAGGGGACAGTGCCCTCTAGCCAACAATCATTATATAGCTGAAGTAGAGCTATTCTCGCACGCTCACCCAGATGACACAGGGCTCTGTAGGAGATTCCGTCGGGTCCTGGTGCAGAGGTACGTTTGCATGAAGCGAGTGCTGCTTTGAGCTCCTGAATGGTGAACGGGAAGTCCATAGAGGAATCACGTGGTGGCGGACAACTGCTCGAAAGTGGTGAGCTGCTAATGGCTGTAGTTTGCCCTGATAATCCGGCACAGAACTCTTCAGCAACGTCCACATCTGGTCGATTTTGGTGAAGGGCTAAGGCCTTGAATGGTGACTTCTGAATGGGCGATGACCGCAAACCTCTAACCGTCGTCCATATGTGCGATAAAGGCTTACGAGGGTCGAGTGACTCGCAGAAAGTAATCCAGCGTTGGAATGCTAGCTTGTCCAACCGACGTTTGATCTTCTTCTGCATACGTCTAGCAGTCCGTAAATCTTCTATGTCCTTCGTGCGCCGGTACCTTCTTTCAGCTCGTCGTCGCAAGGCTCGAAGCCGCTCCAGCTCTATGTCGATGTCCATGAATCTTGCAGGGCATGGGATCGTACACACAGTCTCTTTTACAGTGCTCTGGATGGCCTCTTGTAAATCGGATATGTGTTTTTGGCATTGGTCTTCCATACGAGACTGAAATTTTTTCCAGTCCACTCTTTTAACCATGTCGCTCACTTTAGGAGGCGACAATCCTCTGATCTTGACGTAAGTTGGAATGTGATCACTCCCGTGCGTTTCTATATCCGTGAACCATTCAGTATGTTTCACTAGGCTTCGCGAAACAAAAGCCAAGTCGAGACAGCTACTGTATGTGGAGCCACGTAAAAGGTAGGACTGCCGTCGTTCAGTAACCAAAGTTGGTTGTCGGAGGCAAAAGACACCAAGCTTCTGCCCTTCATGTTGGTATTCTGACTTCCCCATAATGTATGATGAGCGTTAAAATCTCCGATGATAACACACGGGTCAGGAGTTAACGCTAGGATGTCTCGTAGTCTTTTTTGATCGAAACGGCTTGATGGTGATAGGTATGCGCCAACCACCGTGATGTTGAGCCTCCTCTTTTTCACTCTTAAGCATACGTATTGGTTTCCATCATGAGGTGGTACAGGTTGAAAGATGTAAGTGAGGTCTCGGCGAATGTACACCAGAACCTTGCTGCTTTCAGTAACAGTAGACGACATAAAAGGTTCGTATCCCGAGAGTCGTATTGCACTCGATAAGTTCGGCTCACAGATGACGATTACGGGAAACATATTGACGTACACAAATTGACGAAAGTCACCAATGCGCGATCTCAGTCCCCTGGCGTTCCACTGCAGTATTGCTGCTTTACGAACCTCCTCCCTGAAAGACAGTGGTGCGTTAGCCATGGTCTACTCTAGGGCTCCTAGCACTGGACTAAGCGCGTCCAGTACTTGAAGGGCACTTTTGGCTGACGGTGTATTCATGTCGTTTAACAACATGCGAATGGTGTTTACTAATGATCTTAGCATCACCATCACGCGATGATCTGGCTTCCCGGCTGTTGCAGCATTTTGTGCTTGTTCTTGAGGCGGCTTCTGTTGAGGCTCAACAGGTCGTGTAGGCGGCTTCTGTTGAGGCTCAACAGATCGTCTAGGCTGAAGGAGTGGCCATTCCTTTGGAGAGAGAGATCTTCCGGCATCTTCTCTTTCAGCGCAGATGTTTGCCGTGCTAGGAGCCGCGCCTGTCGATTTCACCTGAGTTTCTGACTTTGTCGTCAGATTTTGCACTGTCCTTCGTGAGGACCTTCGACGATGGCGGCGCCTTCGCCTTACTTTTTGCGCAGCTTCTCTGTGAGTCGAGTTGTCTCGCACCATTTGCCTCAGAATATAAATCTCTTTCTTAATCTGAGGACAGTCCTTGGAGGAAGCACTGTGAGCGCCTTGGCAGTTGGGGCATTTCAACGTAGTTGCATTACAGTCGTCTTCTGAGTGGTGTTCAGCGCATCGGGGGCACACTGCGGAATTTCTGCAAACGCCCTGCACGTGGCCAATCTTCTGGCACTTGAAACACTGCATAGGCTTCGGAATAAATGGGCGAACCTGGTGACGGAAATGGCCAACCTTCACGTAAGAGGGAAGACAGTCACCCTTGAATGTTATTCGCACACAACGAGAGTTGCCTAGGCGACCAGCATGCACAATGACGTTGTTTTCGCTCACTGGTTTTATCAGTACAGGAAGATCTTCATTGGTGATTTCAGTGTCTATGTCATAGATAACTCCTGTTACGGTGTCACCATTCGCTGGTATGATGGATCGGACTTTGATGTTTCCCAGCTCCGCCACATGCTGTAGCGTGTTCAGTGCACTCGGGTTCCTCACGTCGATTGCCAAAATATTCTTCCTCGTGTTTATCCTGATGTCCTTAATCTCGTTAGGCACAATGTTTTCAAGGTACAAGGACAGTGCTTGCCTGTTGAGGAAGCGTAGATTGGCAGTAGTAGTCTGCGGCACAAACAGAATGGAGTGAGGCCATCGCTGAGGCGCTGTCCTCACCGTGGCTGTACTTGATGCCGATGATGCGTTCATGATTCTTCGTTTGGCCTTGCGGTAGAGCACAGGTTCGAAGCCGTCTTCCAAGGACTCGTAGTCTGATGCAGAGTACGGCTCGGTGTCCTCGCTCTCACTAGACGTATTACCACGCTTTCTTGAAGCAATGCCCGTGGATGAACTGGTACCGGGCGGGATCTCCGGGGATTGCACATCCATGACCGCGATGTAGGGGGCTGGAGACCCCGCTGTTGCGCTGTGGAACGCAGAAAATACAGCACAGACCGAAAGATGTGTTCCACAAGAGAATCACTTCCACTGGAATGACAGTGCGCTTAACAGTAAGGAAAGTTTTTAGAATGTGTCTTTGCCTACAGCGTTGAACAAACTTCAGCAACATGGCTATATAAATAAATGAGTCTCCTGTACGGACACACAAGAATAATACAGCAGTCGTTTTAAAATTTGAGAGATCAACATTGTTTTACCACTACCTTAGAACACGCATTGAAATAGACAAAATCGGGTGTAAAATTTTCGGGAGCCACAAGCGTTAAAACTTTTTTTCAGTGTGCAACACTAGTTAAAGCATCCAATTCCTACGTGTAGAATGAATGCACTGTTTGTTTTTTATATTTCAACAAATCGAGCTTTAGATCATTGAAGCCTCAGCGGTCCTGGACCTCCTACTTGTTTCGTCAAAAAACTGTGCGAAACGTTTAGAACTTGTACGTTGGTCAAAGCTTACTTCTTGTAAATATGCCTTTCGAAGTTCGTGGCTACATTTCAAGCAGTAAAAGGCTGCGCTTCAAAGTTGAGGTTAAAAAACTGGACTGACACAAGAAAAGCGCATCTAACAACTGAAGTTTATTGAAACAAATAGCCCCTCCTTTGAATGCTACTCCACTCCTCTTTTTTTGCTATTCGTTTCAATAAACTTCAGTTGTTGGATGTGCTTTCCTTGTGTCAGTCAAGTTTTTCGTCCTCATCTTTGAAGCGCAGCCTTTTCCAGCGGTGTGTTCCAACTAGCCCCCACACAAGCTTTTCTGAATGCACTTCAAGGTACAGCATGTGCCGTGAAATGACTTTTCTGATCACTTCGATGGCAATTACTGCGATTGGAAAGCCGCAGGTTTGATCCCGACTGTGGTGAATATTGATGTAAGCGCAAGGCTAGTGCTATACGTAGAGTGTAATATCAATGCTTGATAAGCAACAGCAAGTGATCCATAGTTCTGTATGCGCTGTCCCTGCTTCGCGCCTTATAACTTCATCCAGGGTTTGGTGAGCGCTACCATGGTTTTATAAAAAGATACTCAGCTTCGACGAACCTGACATAACGAAGGCTGATTTTAAAAATGTTGAAGAATTTGCGCGAAAAGGATGAGCACGAATGCAAAAAAAGACAGAGATAAAGGAAAAAGAAAGGGGCGCTGATGTGCATGCCCCTCCTTTGCTCATTTGCATCGGTCCTAGGGATGTAGTCACATCGCGCACAAGTATTTCTATTTGAGATTTTTAAAGCAGTTAGGCGGCACGAGTGCTGTTGCAATATGTAATGCCTCTATCGAGGGTGGAATAAAACAACCACCATAAGCGTGCAGCCAGATATATTCGTGTCAACCTCTCGGCACTATGGTGACGCACGCGAACAACCCACGTGCGATTACGTGCAGAGATGCAGTAGCCCTTAATACGTACATACTCGGTCGATGCGCGTTACGTATAAAGACTATGACGCAACAAGAACCGCGCTTCTAGCTTGCGCACCTTTATTTGGAGAGCAGTCTAGAACACAAATGTACAATGCAAAGCCCGCGACGCAATACATGCATCCACCTATATTATACAACCTAGAGTATACTTAGCAAACAAGGAGGGGCGTCGTAACCGGGCTGTTTAGGTAATGTCCTTTTTATCTCGCGTACCAATAAGAAAATTGATGCAGCACCTTGTTGTTTATTTTTGCTTTTTTAAGAGCTTTGGGTATAAACCACTATCGTGGTTTGAGTGTTTTTTTTCATGGGGCAATCAAAACGTAAGCGCTAGCAAGATGTGTTGAGGCAATACTTTATGCGCAAGCAATTTTCCAACTAACGTAAAAAAACTTATTTTTCAACATGCACAACTATCCGCTGTAGAGGTTGATTGTTTGCTGCTTTCTTGTGTTGGGTGTTTTAATTTTACTATGACGTAAAAAATGCGATAATAACTAGAAGCTTCCCTTGGAAGATTCTTGAAGCAGATCATTGCGTTTACAAGCTAGGAATAAAATTTACGCTTGGTACTTACAAACAGTTATGTTCAAGAAACAGTAATCGCATACTCTGTGACATAGTGGCAACTCTGTCCTTGTTTAGGTATTGCTTTCACTTCAAGGTAAGATTGTTAAAGACGTTGTTTCGCAGGCTTTGGCATTGGTGCTGTTGTGAGCAAAAAAATCAGCACTGTCTGTGAGCCAAAAATTTACAAAGATCCAAATAAATAAACTGCTTCAGTTTCAGGAGCACAGAACTCATTTGGTCAGCCTCGCGAGCAGGACTTCTATTACTGAACTATGTCAGTGCTTGAAACTGTTTTAAAAAAAGAAACAATGAGCCCGGAAGACGTTGAAGCTTCAGCTTCAATAGTAGACCATGATAGCATATTACGGCATCGTGTGCTTCGCACTTTGCATAGCTATCCTGCCTAGGTCCTCGGTGCAAGCCAGTTATTTTTGTACCCTTCCGCTGTCTTCTACACTAACCAAGGAGGGATGATGCTTTAGGTTCGGAATGGGTGCCACTCGGTGACATGAGTGCTCGGTGGCAGCGCGAAGGAAGAGTCGTGAGTTTCTATATTTATATAAAAATATTCTTTATTTCAGCATTTCGACTTCTGCCCAGATCCAAGTCCGAACCTCTGCTCTGCATACCTCATATGAGCTGTATGCCTCATCGACAATATAAGAAAATGAACAGCGGTTCACGTAACGTTCCCTGTCTCAAGGTATCCTAGAATAGCTATTGAAGGTACAGTTTTAAGGGCTCACTACGCCATAATTATTTAGGAGCGAAGTCTGTGCGGCATGCGGCCTATTCCCCTGGTTCGCTTGCCCCTAATCGTTCATGTTTCTTGTTGCCGTAAGAGAACAACGCGTTTTATGTGACAGTATTTTACTGCAATGCAACAGTGATGCATAAAAGCGAAAAAAATTGTAGGGGTTATGCAGTGGCGAGTGCGTACATCATCAGGAAGCTAGCTGTGTGTCGTTCCATCACGGCTGTACACGAGTGGTTATAGGTCCTAATGCATGGGCCGTATGGGGTGCTTCTCAAATAAAGTTTGTATATTAACGCTTTGGAGGAGAAAATAAACTGAAGAGAGGTTATTACGTCATATTTTGTGAAGCCGGAAGTAGGGTAGAGTAGAGCACTCCTCCTCGCAACGTTGGGCGCGCTGTGGCGGCTCGCGCATTCCCTACGGGTGCCGCCAGCGAGAGGAAGGCGATTTGCGCGAGCCGATCTCGGACGCGTCGGGCTGCACCACTGCTGCTATATGATATACGAGCCGGAAAAGCAAACTTTTGTGCTGATTATGACCAAACGTGCTGCTATACTCGTTTGAGGAGTGCCTGTGTGCTATTCGCAGCCACATTACGGCTCATGTTGTGAATCTGCAATGCACTTGCAGCTCTTCAACTGTTTAATCCACTGAATGCAAGAGAGCAACGGCACGAATTGGCCGGATATTCACCAGGGCAGGCTGTTTTCTTCTCCAAATACGGCAAGTTTTGGGTATAGAACATGATTTAACAGTGAAATCTTATTTACTTTGTCTTGCTCTTTAACCAGATGAAGCACTTCCGAATCATTCCTTGCCATGTGTGTCACAAAACATGCGCACAAATATCGTCCGCAGGAGCATTCGGGTCAGCTGACTGCGAACACAGAAAAAAAGTAACTTAAAAGAAAGATGAGGTACCGAGTGCAAAACGGTAACATCATCATCATCATCATCATCATCATCATCAGCCTGTCTACGTCCACTGCAGGACAAAGGCCTCTCCCATGTTCCGCCAGTTAACCCGGTCCTGTGCTTGCTGTTGCCAATTTATACCCGCAAACTTCTTAATCTCATCTGCCCACCTAACCTTCTGTCTACCCCTACCCCGCTTCCCTTCTCTGGGAATCCAGTTGGTGACCCTTAATGACCAGCGGTTATCCTGTCTACGTGCTACATGCCCGGCCCATGTCCATTTCCTCTTCTTTATTGCAGCTATGATATCCTTAACTCTCGTTTGTCCCCTAATCCACTCTGCTCTCTTCTTGTCTCTTAAGGTTACACCTACCATTTTTCTTTCCATTGCTCGCTGCGTCGTCCTCAATTTAAGTTGAACCCTCTTTGTGAGTCTCCAGGTTTCTGCTCCGTAGCTAAGTACCGGCAAGATACAGCTGTTATATACCTTCCTCTTGAGGGACAGTGGCAATCTACTTGTCATAATTTGAGAGTGCCTGCCGAATGTGCTCCACCCCATTCTTATTCTTCTAGTTACTTCAATCTCGTGGTTAGGCTCTGCGGTTATTACCTGCCCTAAGTAGACATAGTCTTTTACAACTTCAAGTGCGCTATTACCTATCGCAAAGCGCTGCTCCTTCCCGAGGTTGTTGTACATTACTTTCGTTTTCTGCAGATTAATTTTAAGACCCACCTTTCTGCTCTCCTTGTCTAACTCCGTAATCATGAGTTGCAATTCGTCCCCTGAGTTACTCAGCAATGCAATGTCATCGGCGAAGCGCAGGTTACTGAGGTACTCTCCATTAACTCTTATCCCTAACTGTTCCCATTCTAGGCTTCTGAAAACGTCCTGTAAGCACGCAGTGAATAGCATTGGGGAGATTGTGTCCCCCTGCCTTACACCCTTCTTTATTGGTATTCTGTTGCTTTTTTTATGAAGCACTATGGTAGCAGTTGATCCCCTGTAGATTTCTTCCAGAATGTTTATATATATTTCATCTACGCCCTGATTCCGCAGTGTCTGCATGACGGCTGATATTTCTACTGAATCAAACGCCTTCTCGTAATCTATGAAGGCTATGTATAGTGGTTGGTTATACTCTGAGCATTTCTCTATTACCTGATTGATAGTATGAATGTGGTCAATTGTTGAGTAGCCTGTTCTAAATCCTGCTTGTTCCTTTGGTTGATTGAATTCTAATGTTTTCTTTACTCTGCTAGCAATTACCTTTGTAAATAGCTTGTATACTACAGAGAGCAAGCTGATCGGCCTGTAATTCTTCAAGTCCTTGTCATCTCCTTTCTTATGTATTAAGATGATGTTAGCGTTCTTCCAAGACTCTGGTACTTTTCCCGTCAGGAGACACCTCGTAAATAGAGTGGCTAGTTTTTCTAACACAATCTGTCCTCCATCTTTCAGCAGATCTGATGTTACTTGATCCTCACCAGCAGCTTTGCCTCTGTGCATGCTCTCCAAAGCTTTTCTGACTTCTTCTATCATTACCGGTGGGGTGTCGTCTGGGTTACTGCTAGTCCTTATAGTATTAAGGTCGTGGTTGTCTCGGCTACTGTACAGATCTCTGTAAAACTCCTCCGCTATTTTAACTATCCTATCCATATTGGTAGTTAATTTGCCTTCTTTGTCCCTTAGTGCATACATCCGCCTTTTGCCTATCCCAAGTTTCCTCTTCACTGCTTTGACGCTTCCTCCGTTTTTCAGAGCGTGCTCAATTCTCTCCATGTTATACCTTCTTACATCGCATACTTTACGCCTATTAATCAGCTTCGAAAGCTCTGCCAGTTCTATTTTGTCTGTTGTACTTGACACTTTCATGATTTGACGCTTCTTAATTAGGTTCTTCGTTTCCTGGGAAAGCTTGCCGGTGTCCTGTCTAGCTACCCTGCCTCCAACTTCCACTGCACACTCCGTGATGATACTCGTCAGATTATCATTCATTGTATCTACGCTAAGGTTGGTTTCCTCGCTAAGAGCAGAGTACCTGTTCTGCAGTGACACTCTGAATTCCTGTACTTTCCCTCTCAGTGCTAGCTCATTGATTTGCTTCTTGCGTATCAGTTTCTGTCGTTCCTTCTTCAAGTCTAGGCGGATTCGAGCCCGTACCATTCTATGGTCACTGCATCTTACCTTGCCAACCACTTCCACATCCTGCACGACTCCTGGGTGTGCAGTCATTATAAAGTCTATTTCGTTCTTATTTACGCCATTAGGGCTCCTCCATGTCCACTTGCGGTTTTCTCGTTTTCGGTAGAAGGTATTCAAAATACGCAGATTATGGCGTTCTGCGAATTCTACTAGTAGCTCTCCTCTGGCGTTTCTAGTGCCGATGCCATAATCTCCTACTGCCTGGTCTCCAGCCTGCTTCTTCCCTACCTTTGCATTAAAGTCGCCCATTACTATAGTATACTGTGTTTTCACCTTACTCATTGCCGATTCCACGTCTTCATAGAAGCTTTCAACTGAAGCGTCATCATGGCTGGATGTAGGCGCGTAAGCCTGTACTACCTTCATTTTGTATCTTTTATTCAGTTTAATTACAATGCCTACCACCCTTTCATTAATGCTATAGTAATCCTCTATGTTGCCAGCTATGTTTCTGTGAATTAGGAACCCTACTCCCTGTTCTCTTCTGTCTGCCAAGCCCCGATAGCAAATGACGTGCCCATTCTGTAGCACAGTATAGGCCTCATCTGTCCTCCTAACCTCACTCAGCCCTATTATATCCCATTTAATGCCTTCTAGCTCCTCGAATAATACAGCTAGACTTCCCTCACTAGATAACGTTCTAACGTTAAAAGTTGCTAAGTTCAAGTTCCAATGGTGGCCTGTCCGTATCCAGAGATTCCTAGCACCCTCTGCTGCTTTGCAGATCTGACCGTCGCCGTGGTCAGTTGCTCCGCAGCTGGTGGGGACTGAGTGCCGTGAGTTAATTGACGAATGCCTACGGGAGGGGGTGGCCAGATACTGCACCAGGGTGGCCAATCCTTCTCTGGTGAGATCATCGGTGCGTACCGGCTTTAAGCCGGTACGATCAGACAGTAGTGGGAATGCTCCATGCATGTCTTCCTTATTGTTGTTCAGCAGCGTTGGCGGCCACCCACCACGGAGCCCAACGAGGGGACGCTACAAGGTTACAAATGCTGAAACCTGCAGACGCCAGCCGTACAACGCCACTATAATCCAATGCGCCTAGACCAAGGTAGGCTATTTGCACAGGGTTAACCCTAGCCGCCAGGAAGTTTGGAAGTAAACGGAAGAGAGTAGAAGACAGGACAGATAAATAGTAAGAGATAAAGACGAAGATGTAGGGAGAGAGAGATAGGAAAAGGCGACTGCCGATTCCCCTGGGTGGGTCAGCTCAGGGGTGCCGTCTACGTGAAGCCGGGGCCAAAGGGGTGTGTTGCCTCTGCCGGGGGGCCTTAACGGTCCAATCACCCAGCGTCGGCTCAACCCCCAGGATCCCCTTTTCCTCGGACACGGCAAAGCCACGCACGGCTAGGCGTGGGAGGGAGTCGAAACTCCCCCGTTAGCTCGGGTTCGTGGCGTCGCTACACACCAAACGCCTACTTGCGCAGGCGCCCCTGCGGTTCTTTAACGGGTTCTTTAACGTGCATCCAAATCTGAGCACATGGGTCTACAACATTTCCGCTTCCATCGGAAATGCAGCCGCCGCAGCCGGGATTCCATCCCACGACCTGCGGGTCAGCAGCCGAGTACCTTAGCCACTAGACCACCGCAGCAGGGCAGATGAAAACGAGGTTCTTTCTTCCGTCTAGGTTTCTCGTGCTACAGCCACAATGAATACTCACCGCCTAGTCTAATTTTATTATCTGTTTAAGCATGTGCAAAAAAAAATAATTTTTTGATTGAATCTGTGAGCAATTTTTCACTCCTGTGTGTTCTTTGGGACTTTTTTCGAGTTGGAGCATCACAACATCTACCCGGACGCTATGACGGGATTTCGCCGTGGCCGGTCATCAATTGATAGCATCATAGACCTGGTCAGCTACGTGCAACACGAAAAAGGCCGTAAGCGTCTCTGCGCTGCTTTATTTCTTGATGTTAAAGGGGCGTACGATAAAGTCACACATGAAGCTGTCCTCACCGCTCTCAAGGTGGTAGGAGTGGGTGGTCGGATGTTTCAGTGGCTACGCTGCTATCTCTCTGAGCGATCCTTTTTCGTGAGAACCGAGGATGGTGACACTTCACTACATTACAGCCACCGTGGTGTTCCCCAGAGTGGCATACTTAGCGCTGTACTATTCAACCTGACGCTAATAGCTCTCAATGAGCATCTGCCAAGTACTGTCAGATTGTACATGTACGCGGACGACATCTGCGTTTGGACGTCTGCAGTAACACGTCTACAGCTGCGAGCGCGAATTCAGAAAGCTGCCACTCAAGTTGCTATTTACCTCCGTCAACGAGGTCTGGAAATTTCCTCTGAGAAATGTGCACTTGTGGCATTTACGCGCAAACCAATGCAGAACTACAACGTTCTGATAAACAGCGAAAGGATACGTCACCTCCGATCATACAAGTTCCTAGGTGTTATAATTGACAGAGACCTCTCATGGAGCTCACATGTATCATACATGAAAAGGCGATTGACAGGCATCTGTCATTTGTTCAAGTTCTTTGCTGGAAAGAACTGGGGAATGTCCACAACTGCTATTTTGTGACTATACAGGATTCTTTTCCTTGGATTCCTTCGATACAGCCTACCTGTGTTAACCAACGCAAGTAAAGCAAGCTTAGAAATGCTTCAAAGTGTCCAGGCTCAAGCACTGTTTAGGCTTGCCCCAAAGTAAAGCAAGCTTAGAAATGCTTCAAAGTGTCCAGGCTCAAGCACTGTTTAGGCTTGCCCCAAAGTGCGTCAACAGCGGCAACTATCGTCATCACAAGGAACAACCTCATCAAGACCCACATTAATGTGGAAGTGCTGAGGACACATATACGACACCTTGCTCGAACCCCTCGACATCACCAAGCCTCTCTACCAGTGGTCCGACCATGCACGTCTTACTGCAAAACAGTGACCGCACATGGTGAGTCGATCCCAACTTCGTTCTCTCCTGCCGCTAGACCTGTGACTCCGCCATGGTGCCTCGCTCAACCAATGATTAATATTAACATACCTGGCGTCCAGAAAAAGGCGAATTTGTCGTCACCGGCTCTTAACAGCTCACACTACATCTCTTGTATGAGAAATATCAAGACTCCACACATATATACACTGACGGATCGGTTCAGCCGGACAGCTCTACAGGAGCAGTAGTGATACCAAGGTTGGCCACGACAATTAAATTCAAGACATCTCATGCAACAACATCAACGGCAGCAGAATTCGCAGCACTTCGTGCCGCGTTGCAATTTGTAGTTGATCAACCTACACGCAAGTGGACTATTTGCTGTGACTCGAAGGCAGCACTGCAGTCTCTACTATCAGCCTTACGCCATGGACCACACGAGCAGCTGGTACTAGAGATAGCAGAGGTTATACACCACCTGACTGACAAAGGGCACCAAATTACATTTCAGTGATTGGCCAGTCACTGCGGAATCATCGGCAATGAACGGGCCGATCAAGCTGCCCACTCTGCCCATACAGAAGATCATAAACTGCGACTACCACTTTCTAGGACAGATGCTGCACGAAAGCTCCGCAGGCTTGCTCGCCAGCAAACCACATCACAATGGAATCAGCCACACTTCAAGCATGCCCGACTGTACTCGCTTGACCCTACGCTAAGTCCTTCAAGTCCCGTCGAGGCTTTGCCGAACAGACCAGACCCTGTTATGTAGGCTGTGGTTGGGCGTTGCGTTTACCAACGCCTACGCTTTCCGCATTGGAATGGCCGACACCGCAGCCTGTGGCCACTGTGGCAAAGAGGAAACAATCAAACATATTCTTTGTGACTGCCTAGCGTATAGTAAACAACGACTATGCCTTCGCAAGGAACTCAACAAATTAGATGATCAACTTCTGTCGGAGCAGGGAATTCTGCAGTATCGTCAGGATGCGACTTCACAGAAGAGGGCCCTGAAAGCGCTAATACACTTTTTGCGATTGACCGGCTTTACTGAACGGTTGTAGCTAGGACGCCCTTCCCGTGTGTGTTTTCGTTTTTTTTTTATGAGTGCGCGTGCGTTTTTTTTTCTCTTTCTACCCCCTTTTTCTTGCCCCTACTTCCCCGCCCCCAGCGCTGGATAGCGAACCAGATGCCAATATGTGGTTAACCTCCCGGCCTTTCCTTTCTTTCTTTCTCTCTCTCGAGTAAAATATATTGATAAATGCAGCACAGTAGCATTTATAAAACACGATCTACATACTACTTGAGGCATTGTGTTATATTACAAGGTCACAGAAGATTTTTACACATGGCACATTTTACACATGGCCTTCGACATGGCACACTTCAAGAGCTCCTTAGTGACAGAGGCCGCGCTTTCTCCTCCGAGGTTGTCGAAGCTCTGCTTTCGGAATGCCACGTCATTCATGAAAAACGACAGCATATCACCTGCAGACTAATGGGCCAACGGAACGGTTTAACCGCACGCTTGGTGGTATGCTCTCAATGTACGTGGCATCTAATCATACCAACTGGGACCGTGTTCTCCCATACATCACTTTCGCATACAATACCGCAATACAAACAACCACCGGATTTTCACCTTTCTTTCTTCTTTACGGACGTGACCATTCCCATACAATTGATACTCTACTTCCCTACCGTCCTGATGCTTCCAAATGTCCACCTATCTCCGATGCTGCTCGACAAGCCGAAGAGCGCCGCCAGCTCGCCCGTGCGTTCACCTCGGACGAGCAGCACTGCCAGAAAAGAAACCGTTGCAACTCTCTTCTGGATCCCAGCTATGCCCCAGGGTCTCTCGTGTGGCTTGCCAACCCATACCGAACTCCGGGACTCTAATCAAAACTTCTCCCCCGGTACGAGGGGCCTTACACCGTTTTAGAGAAAACCTCTCCGGTTAATTACCTAATTGAGCCAGTTTCCCGATCGGATGACATGCACCGGCGTGCACGTGACATCGTCCATGTTTCCCGCCTAAAACCGTATCATGAGCCTCTCCTTGAAACTTCTTAGGTCGCCAGGATGGCTCCTTTTTCAGCGAGGGCGATTGTGAAGAAGAAGATGTGCCTGCAGCAAGCAGCATCACCAATGCCCGTCTCTCTCGGCTCGTGCTTCGGTTCGTTGCTGTGCCGATTGCTGGACGGTTCTTCACGCTGTCTCGTCGCTGTCTTTAACGGCTAATAAATTTCCTCACACTGGAATCAGTGTGTAGCACCGTTGGGGCTTTCTCATCAAAGTGAGCAAGCACTGGAGGCGTCTGTAGCCGCTGGCACAGGTTCTTAAAAGCAGCTTCCTCTTTGTTGCTCCATTGGAAGGCAACGTCTTTTCTCGTGAGGCGGGTTAACAGTGATGCGATGCGTGTGAAGTCTGCGATGAATCGCCTATAATATGCACATAGGCCGAGGAATCGTCGGACAGCCTTCTTATCAGTTGGCATCAGGAAATGTGCAACGGCTGCGATTTTTTCAGGATCAGGACGAACACCTGCATGACTGACAACGTGGCCAAAAAATTGCAGTTCATAGCAAAAGTGGCACTTTTCAGGCTTCAACGTCAAGCCCGCGGACCAAATGGCTTGTAAAACTACCTCAAGTCTTTTTAAGAAGCTGTTCAATGTTGCGGTGAAAACTACGATATCATCAAGATAGACCAAACAGGTTTTCCACTTCAACCCAGAAAGTACGATATCCATGAGTCTTTGAAAGGCTGCAGGTGCTGAGCAGAAACCAAAGGGCAAGACTTTAAATTCATATAAGCTATCTGGTGTCACAAAAGCAGTCTTCTCGCGGTCTCTCGAGTCTACCTCGATTTGCCAATATCCACTCCTCAAGTCCATCGATGAAAAGTAACCAGCATGTCGAAGTCTGTCGAGAGGGTCATCTATACGAGGAAATGGATACACATCTCTCTTTGTCACCTGATTGAGTTTTCTGTAATCTACACAGAAGTGCAGGCTTTTTTTTTTACAAGCACTACAGGTGATGCCCAGGGGCTTTTTGAGGGCTGGCATTTTCTAACATTTTGTCCACTTGCTCTTGTATCACTTCACATTCCTTTGGAACCACGCGATAGGGGTTTTAGTGAATTGGTCTTGCCATGTCCAAGATAATTATCTGATGCTTGGTTAGAGGTGTGCGGCCAACTCTTGATGTTGTCGGAAAGCAGTCTTTGAATTCGGTCAGTAGCTCAAGAAGCCTCTTTCGCTCGTTCTAAGGCAAAGTAGTGCTAACGTCGAGAACTGGTGTTGAATCAAGTTTTGGAGCCTCATTGACTACTGCCAAGCAGCCTTCTGCGTCTGTGATATCCTCGAAGTAAGTGACAACTATGCCTTTTGGAAGGTGGTGGCGCTCACCACTATAATTTGTCAGAAGCAAGTTCGTGTGTCCAGCAGCAACACTGACGATACCTCTTGCAACGGAAATGCCGCATGTGAGGAGGAGCGAGCTTATTCTGTCTGCAACTCTTTGGTCGTCAAACTGGACAGCGGCTGCCACAGAAACAAGCATGCATGACAGAGGAGAGAGAACCACATTGTCACCAGTTAGACGCAATTGGTTTAGTCGCGCCTGTGGACGATCAGGTGCACCCGAACTGTTGCACAACGTAATCAAACTGTCTGGGATATTGATGACGGCGCCATGCTCCCGTAAGAAGTCCATACCAATAATTAGATCCTTGTACCATGCGGCGAAAACGGTAACAGGAAGCGACAATTCAAACAATAAATCACCTTCTGTGTCAGGCACGTCTAATTCTTTAGTCGGCATGCTCCAGTGAGAGAAGTGGGCCACGTACTGTTTTCCGACAGCTGAGACCAGTGGTGTGGCGAAAGGGCGGGGGATGTTAGGGGAGTTCAAACCCCCCTTCCGAACTTTTTTGCGCAACACCGCCCCTCCGCACAACTTTCTTTTTTTTGTTTCTTCGCACTGACATGATTTAGAAACTAAGCAGTGCAACTACTACAAGTAATTCCTGGGCACTTTAACAGTGAATAATGTCTGCATGCGAAATAATGCCTGCATGCAAAATTAGGACTTTGACACTCTTTCAGTGAAAGAAAATTCGTATAATACAGAAGCCGATCCCAAAGTGAAAACTGTCAGGGGGACCTTCTGTTAGAACAAGTACAAATAACGTAAACAAAGATTGACAACTAAGAAACCGTAAGAAACTATTTCAATATTACAAACTAGCACTTATTTAAATATTTATCAAATGATACATATACATAGTGAGCATACACACATGAATATAAATATATTTAAACCAATACATATATATATCACAAATACGATCAGGTGATGCATGTGGTTAGTAAAAATTGTTTTGAGTGAACGCCGGAAATATTGCAATGAAGAGCTCAATTTAATTATTGATAGAAGTGAATTCCAGGATGAAAGTCCAGTAAACAATGCTGTCATTTTCCCGTAGTTATTGTTTATATTTGAAGCAGAATGTTGCTATTTTCAGAAAACCGTGCGTTTTTATATTGTGAACATGTGTCAGGAGAATTATGTCAATGTGAATGTCACCTGTTCTGTGCCTGAATAATAAAACACCAAGTTTGAGTTTAAAAGTGGAGGTGATAGATAGAATTTTGAAAGTGCTAAAGAGAAATGCTGTGGATGCAGTGTGTGAACTATGAGTGGTTATAAGGATTACTGTTTTCTGAAGGTGAATTGTGTATGCCAGATGATTGGTGTACGTATTGTCTCAGGGTAAAATGCAATAATTTAGGTGACTGTGAATAAATGCATAGTAAAGTGACTTGAAAATGCATTGCTGAAAACGATGTTTCAGGTGAATGAGTATACGGATGCCGTAAGCAGTCTTCTTGATGACATAGTTTTTATGAAAGTTAAACTTGACGTGAGGATCTAATCTTACACCTAGAAAAGTAACGAACTCTGATGGTATAATGGCGCAGTTATCTATTTGTATTTGTGGATATATGGTCACGTCGTTTTGATGTGAGTGAAATAATAAGAAAGTTTTTTTAATAGGGTTGATTTTCAAAAAATTGTTATTGCATCACGAAACAAGATTCCCGGCTTCTGTGTTTAGTTTTGGTTGCATATTGATGTGATTTTCGTCACTGGGAAGTATTGTAGTGTCATCAGCGCAAATGATGCAGTCAGAAAAAGTAAGCAATGGTGATAATTCCTTATTGTAGATGAGAAATATCTCATGTCACGAAATTGAGCCTTGTGCAACTCCCTAGTTAGTTATCACAAGAGAAGATAAAACACCGCAGCAGTTCACAACTTGGGTCCAGTTATCAGGGTAACTTTGTAGAAGTGCTAGAGTAGGCTCAAAAATTTTCAGGATTCAAGTTTAGCAATTAAGGTAGAGTGGTTATAGGTATCAAACCCTTTATTTAGGTCAATAAATACCATCCCAGCCCATAGACCTTTTTATATATACTCATTTAGGCTATCAGTTATTTTTATTTGTGCTAATTAGGCTGACCGCTTAGCAATAAAACCAAACTGCTTAGGGGACAAAAGATAAAATTTTGTTAGGTAGTTTTTCAGGCGATTAACAATGAGCTTCTCAACAACGTTACTAAAGAATGGGAGGATTGTTATTGGACGATAATTCGACAAAAATTTTCGGTCTCCCTATTTAAATATAGGTGTTACGTTTCTCTTGTTTGCGAATAGTAGGAAAACGCCAGACCGAAATGTGGTGTTGATAAGATCTGAAGGCACAGATGATATATAAGCGGACCAAGTTTGATTTTGGTAGAATAAATTGGATCAAGGCCACATGCTGTTGTCATCAAACTTTGTATAGTGCGTAGAACTATAAAAGTGCGTGTCTAGGTTAGGTGCGCGTCTAGGTTATGCGCGTGTCTAGGTTAGGTGCGTGTCTAGGTTAGGTGCGTGTCTAGGTCGTAGTGCGTGTCTGGCTGATCAAGATGTAGAAACTCTGTTTTTATTGAAATAAACAACAGAGGAAGAATTACGTTCCAGTTTTTTCTCCAGTCATTCCCATTCTCAAGCACTTTATTTTTATAATAGGTTCGTTCAACTTTTTTAGATTGGACAGTAAGGGTTTGTGAATACACTTAAAGCGGGCCCGAATAGACAAGTTGAAAGGCCTGAGCCTTACTTTTTTGTAAATATTGTCCTTTTTTTGCTACACAGCAGTCTTCTCGTAATCCACGGGTTTCTAGGGGCTTAGTACTGTTGCGAAAGGCGGCGACGCCAGTACGGTCCCGAAGGCGCCACTGCTCCGATCTCCGCCGACACGGTCACCATCTGTTTGGTAGGGTAGGTTTCTCAGCTCGCGACTGCTTCTGCGCAGAGCTGATAGACGAGCGGACGAGACGATGGTGATTTAAACAAGGCTTGTGTACAGCATATATATACAGAGGCGTTACAAATTCGGCACTGGGGCCGACAGCTCAGAGACCCGAAAAGCCGAGCTCTCCTCTCTAACTCATAGGTCTGCTCTCAAATGGGTCTGCTGCTTGCAACGTGCCGCAGGGCTTCTTTTATATGCACCGGGTGGATTCTTTGAGAAACCAAACGTCCAACCAGGAGCACCGCTGGTCGTGAGGTCAGAATCCTCCAATGGGGTCGCCGCTGGGCCGCGTCATTCTTTCTCATCGAATCTGGAGAGGCTGCACTGCAGGTGGCTGCACCCAAGGACGAGTGACGTCGCCAGGCATTGCGTCACCCGCCAGACAGGAAGGCGCCGATTGCTTGCTCGATGGGCTCGCTTGCTGAGGTGACTCACTGCAAGTGCGCGACAGAAGGGCGCTGTCGCGTGTTGACGCCGTTGAGTTGTTCATCGCGTCAGGCGGGCTCGCGTGCTGGCCTTGACACAGATTTCCTTTTTTCGAGGCATGGACGTTCGCTGCGGAATCGCAGGCATAACAGCACCCCCACCGCCAGACAATGCACCGGAAAGACGAGCTGCTTCCACGGGGCTCGGATGTCAGATGCGCCCGTTTCCAGGTCCCTCCAGGTGCGCCTCCAGGGCCATGGGGATAATGCAGCTCCAGACTCCGTTCCGGGAACACATCCCATTCTTGAGGACGGATCCCAGCTCCACTGGCTTGTCGTCACAACTTGCCGGCCAGCTTCACTCGTCTGTGATGATCCTTGGTTTCAGCCCTCGTCAATGGTTCTGCAACTTGTCAAGAATGGATCGACAACAGGCAACACAAGCGAGTGCCCTCGGTCACCCGACAGAACACCAGACAAAGTATAGTACAACATATATCTAGCTACGTGTCTATCAGAATTTCGTTCCCTCTACATTAAGAGGCACATGAGGGACACAAGACTCTCAAATTAAGAACTCTATTTTTTTACACGTTCCACAACGTAACGAAATAAATAGAACATAAAGTTGGCTCCTTGAGCTCATTCTGGACGAGAGCGCTCCGCTAAGGCTGTGATGAGGACAAAATTTTGCCCCGAATCGCCAGCGAGAAACAGAAAGGTGGAGAAGGTACTAACAAAAACGCACGGCTTTTTAGCTTTCCTTTTTTTTTGTAGCGAACGTAAAAAATGTGCTTTTGGAGTATTATGCTCCACCTCAGTAAACAGCCACTTTTAGGCGACGATACCAATGCGGTACGAACAGCTGCTCATACTTGCGACGTTGCACGGGGGAACAACGATACGGCTTGCTAGGGACTGGCTCCTCACAAGTTAGCTTGATATCGTGTTCGATCGCCGTTGTGTTTCCGGGACGGTCCGAACACGCGTCTCCAATCTCGGAAACAATCATTCTCGGGTCCTCCTTTTGGACTTCACCTAACCTAGGCTCTACGTTCAGCTGCTCCAAGATTACCTCCCATCCCCTTTCGATTACATCACTAGAACTCAAAATTTCTTCTTCCTCTTCCTCTGAAGCATTCAACAGCAGACTTACGACCGCTTGACGTTGAACGTATGGTTTCATTAAGTTACTGTGGTAAATTTTGTTTGGCCGCCTTCTTGATTTCACTTCATAATTGGTATCAGAAAGCTTCGATAATACTTTGGCGGGCCCTTCCCAATGAACCTCAAGCTTGTTCTTTCTGAACGGCCGCAGCAGCATTACTTGACTACCAACTTCAAATGTGCGCTTCTTCGCCGATTTGTCGTAGTACTCCTTCGACAACACTTGTACAGCCTTCATGTGGCTTTCCACAAGATCTTTCATTTTTCCAAGCCTCTGAAGGAGGTCTAGAACATACGCAACTACATTAGGGTCCTTATCGAATCCCTCCCAGCACTCGCGTAGCATTCGCAATGGTGTTCTCAAACTCCTGCCATACACAAGCTCTGCAGGGCTAAAACCAGTGCTCTCATGAGAAGCTGATCTCAAAGCGAACATAGCGGGAGGAATACACGCTTCCCAGTCGCATTTGTGTTCGTAGCATAGAGCTCTCAGTATCCGTTTCAGAACGGAATGCATACGCTCTACCGGGTTAGATTGCGAGTGATGGATCGAGCTGTGTACTACTTTTATTCCACATTTATCCATAAAGGTATAGGTAAGGCAGCTGGTGAAGACACTACAATTGTCGCATTGGATTTCAGAAGGAAATCCGACGCGTGCAAATATAGATAGCAGTGCATCCACGACATGAGGAGAATTGAGCTCCTTAAGTGGTATCGCTTCCGGAAATTTTGTGGCTACACAGAGAGCCGTCAGGATGTACCGACAACCTTGCCTTGACTCTGGCAGTGGCCCGACAATATCAATTACTATGCGCCGAAAAGATTCTGTGATAATTGGAACAAGTTTCATGGGTGCCTTCCACTTGTCCGTGGATTTCCCCGCTCCCTGACAAGTGTCACATGAGCGTACAAAGTATTCGATATCCTTCCAGCATTTCGGCCAATAAAACTCAAGGTAAACTATAGCCTTGGTCTTTTTTATGCCGAGATGCCTTGCCCATGCGTTTTCATGCGCCAGTTCCAATAGTTGGCGACGACACTTTTGTGGCACCAAGAACAGCTCATACTTGCGACCTTGCGCAGTTGTGTAGCTCCGATACAAAAGCCCTGCTTTCTCAAAAAAAGAAACATTCTTTTTCTTCTTTTCCAAGTTTACGCTTTCCATTAGCGCCTTGATCGAGAGGTCCTCACGCTGCTCTCGAATGAGCGTTTCTCGATCAAACCTCGACAGCTCACTCCAACTTTCCGCTACAGGCGAGAGCGTTGCGACGGGCCGCTTGAGTGACTGCTCACATGACTCACGCAAAAAATTTCCTCTCTGAGGTTCCGTCGACTCGCCGCCAAGTTCACTTGAAAGTTCACCGCATTGAACAAGATCAACCTCCTACGAAAGCTTCCGCGCTTGCGATCGCGTGAGGACCATGTACGCTAAGTTAGGGAAGAACGATTTACCCTGCTCTTTGAGAAGCTGCTCTGAGTTGTTAGAGAAAAGATAAGGAAAACGATCCGGAAGCGCGGCAGACACAGCCGCTTCGGTGCGAAGCTTACCGAACGGGCCTTCAATGACAACCGTAGCGATTGGTAAGCAAGCACTCTGCTCCTCGGCGACTTGCCTGATCCACGCGCATTCTCCTGTAAAATCATACGGAGACACCAATGAAGGATGGAAAACGTCCATGGTTGCCGCGGAGTCTCTAAGTGCTCGACACGTTTTCCCATTCACACTAATTTCTTGGATATACGGCTCTAACAACCGCATGTTCTTTTCCGATTCTCGGATTGTTGCAAAAGCAAACTTTTGCTTACAGTTTATCGCGATGTGCCCTTCCTTTTTGCAGTTGTAGCAGATTAGCGGCTTCCGTGATTCAAACGCCCGTGTGGTATCAGTGTGTTGTTCAGGAACCTCACTCGATTTCTTCGCTTCCGTTTGCCCTTCCCCTACAATGTCCTTCGTAAGAGACGAGTCCTTCTTGAAATTGTGGTGCGGAGCGGGTTTCCGTTGATCAGGTTTCTTTGAAAAGCCCCCTTTCCTTTCATCTTTTTCAGCGCGCACTGCCCTGCTATGCAACTTTCGGCGAGTATAATACTCCTCAGCTAACTCTGCTGCCTTGTTTAGCTGTAATTCACCAAGTTTATCCTGCAGCCAAAGTTTGACATCCTCCTCGATGCGGCGGTAGAATTGCTCCAATGCAACGCATTCCACCACTTATCGCGGTCGTCATAAACACCTTCGTCCTTGAGCCATTCAATTAAATCGGCTTTAAGACGAAACGCGAAGTCAACGTGTTACTCATTCCCCTTTTTAGCATACCGGAACCTTTGCCTGAAAGCCTCGGGTGACAACTTATAACGTCTCAAGAGCACTTCCTTAACCTCGTCATAGCTCTCAAACGCTTCCCTCGACAAGCAAGTTATCGCGTCGGACACTTCGCCGGGAAGAAGAGCTAGAAGTTCTGCGCCCAAAGAGACCGCTTCAAAGCATTTCGCTCACAGACGTGTTCAAACTTGACGAGATACTTCGCCATATCCTCGCCTACTACGAACGGTGGCAGTTGGTCTCGAATTTTATAACCGCTGACCTCAATCGTCGGAGAAGCTACGCTAGGCGCCTGCGAACACTGTAGGATTGCCAATTCTATTGGCTTCAACTGGAGGCGTACCTGTCTCTCGGACTCCTCGCGCTCGCGATGTTCGCGCCTTTCAGCTTCTTCACATTCGCGAACTTCTCGCCTTTCAGCTTCTTCACGTTCGCAAACTTCTACTTCTCGCCTTTCAGCCTCCTCGCGGCGTGCTTTGATATCCGCCCAGGCGTCCTCGACTTCCTCAGCCGACACTCCTTCATCCCTCATGATCTCAAAAATCGCTTGCTTTCGTTTCGCACGACCCAAAGTAATGCCGAGTTCCTCACAAATTTCGACGAGTTCCTTCACTTTAAGGTTCTACATCTTTCACACTAGCCTCTTGCTGTTTGCCCCTGTTAAGAATTTACTTGCCGTACCCACTATAAGTCAACTAGCAAGACGCGCAAGCAATTTTTCACACTCCCGTGTTTATCCCCTCCGCATTAACTTTGGTTTCAAAGCACTTCGACTTTGCTTGAAACGATCAAAGCTCACTTCAATGCTTCACACAGCCCTTCTCTAAACTACTATAACCTGAGCTAGAGTAGTCTGGTGAACTGAGGGGAAAACATCAGGCACTCACCGAATCGATGTCGCTGACGCCGGCCGATCCCGCAGCTGCGAACCACTGTTGCGAAGTGCGCCTCTAACGACGTTACGAAGGGCGCCACGAAATCCCACCGCTGCCACCACTGTTGCGAAAGACGGCGACGCCAACACGGTCCCGAAGGCGCCATTGCTCCGATCTCCACCGACACGGTCACCAGCTGTTTGGTAGCGTAGGTTTCTCAGCTCGCGACTGCTTCTGCGCAGAGCTGATAGACGAGCGGACGAGACGATGGTGATTTAAACAAGGTTTATGTACAGCATATATATATACAGAGGCGTTACAAGTTCGGCACTGGGGTTGAAAGCTTACAGACCCGAAGAGCCGAGCTCTCCTCTCTAACACATAGGTCTGCTCTCAAATGGGTCTGCTGCTCGCGACGCACCGCAGGGCTTCTTTTATATGCACTGGCTGGATTCTTTGAGAAACCAAACGTCCAACCAGAAGCACCGCTGGTCGTGAGGTCAGAATCCTCCAATGGGGTCGCCGCTGGGCTGCGTCATTCTTTCTCATCGAATCTGGAGAGGCTGCGCTGCAGGTGGCTGCACCCAAGGACGAGTGACGTCGCCAGGCATTGCGTCACCCGCCAGACAGGAAGGCGCCGATTGCTTCCTCGACGGCCTCGCTTGCTGAGGTGACTCACTGCACGTGCGCGACAGAAAGGCGCCGTCGCGTGTTGACGCCGTTGAGTTGTTCATCGCGTCAGGCGGGCTCGCGTGCTGGCCTTGACACAGATTTCCTTTTTTTCCGAGGCATGGACGTTCGCTGCGGACTCGTAGGCATAACAGTACCAACGTGATATGAAGAATGCAGACGTGCACAAATTTATGAAACATCTAAGTTTCTCAGTCAAGGCATTGAACGCTTTGTTGACGCAAGGATCTTGTGTCAAATCCTCCTTGCCGGAGCACAATACCATATCAACGAACTTTGCTGAATCTAAAGCACACTTTGGCCGTTTTAGTTTTGCCGTTTAGTTTATGGGCCGTGTTAGTTTTGCTATTAGTATGTGTAATTAATTGTAGAAGTGTTGTATTATGGTCTTTCAGATTGAAGTTGACCACATCGGCTTTTTACACCAATATCACGTTACTGGGTAAATGGTCAATAAGCGTGTTGCAACTGGGAGAAATACATCGTGTTGGAGAATCCAGCGGAAATGCTAAACGAAGCCACATGCCACAGTATGAGTATTGAACACAAGAGGTATCGTTAGCATTTGTAATGTCAATGTGTATGGCCTAAAATGATCACATGGTAATTTCCAGGTGTTGAGAATCCAGCGGAAATGCTAAACGATGCCACATGCCACAGTATGAGTATTGAACACAAGAGGTATCGTTAGCATTTGTAATGTCAATGTGTATGGCCTAAAATGATCACATGGTAATTTCCAGGTGTAAACAAACTTAAATTGTCATCCAGTTCAACACAGAATTAGCTGTAAGATGATAATGGAGACCGATAAATAGATCCAATAATAGGTCTTTTCTTAGACTGAAGTAAGCCACGGCCAAACTCGAGCCGGACTGATTTGCATTTCACCACAGAAAATACGATATCAATACGCGCGTGATATATCAGTACGTCTGTAAGACATCAGTATACTCAGTGAAATTATTAGGCAGGAATCTGGGCCGCGAGCGTTTCAAGTACGAGATTAATGCTGCACCAGGGGGTCACACCTGTACCCGCCGAAAGAGACTTCGCCGAAGTCGATTGCTATGAAAAAAATTCTCTAGGCAGAGGTTCGTTTTAATTTTAAAACCCATACACAGTTTCAAGGTCTGATAGGCAACGTTCAAGCATATTTTACATTGCGACTCTTTGAACGTGTGCCAATATACGCCTAAATCAGAGACTTACATTTTTCTTGAACCTTCGCACGTTCTGGTAACATCTAAACACACATACACACACACGTGAACACAACCCCACGCGCGCACTCGCACGCACGAAGGCACAAACACACACGTGTGCGCGTGACAGAATATTTGGTTAATCCAGCGAACTACACTTCTATGCGAATGTACAATATATATAACCTGTTTTCTTATGTCCTGACTGCAAAAGGCACTCTGAAGTGTTGTCTAGTGAGAAGGTGGAACACAGGTAAACGTGCAGGCCAATCACAACCTTAGAAAAGCCTACTAAATACCCATGATGTAAAAAAAAAGATGATGTTCACGAACCTAAAGCAGCATAATCAGAAATGCAGCTTGGGAAGTTCTAGTGTGAACGAGTTTTATTGTTCAACAGGGTGGAAAACAGCGCAAGGATAAAGAACATAAACCTGAAAATATGCGACCAAATAAAAATATTTATAGTGATTTGCTTCATCGGTTCTTCCCTTTGCATTGGCATGACTGGAAGCTACGGCACACCGAGCTGATATCTGCAAGTAGCAACATAACGCACATCAAGAAATGCACAGAATGAAGAAACGTGGATGAACGTGGATATGCTATTAGGCAATAATAAGAACAATATACATAGTGACCATAATTTTTTCAGATGAAATTAACTGTGTGGAAGCGATATTTCATGCAAAGAACAGACACATGACACAGCGGAATACTGTTTGTTATCTTCTTTTATTCAGAGGAATATTATACTACGCATAACATTTCATATCACATGCCAAATATGTTACCCACAATTCACGAGAATCGGTACATGCCAACTTGGCTTGCTGAATTGCCGTTCAGACCTTTTGTAACCTCGAACCACGTATTCAAGTGAAAGGTGCCACCGAAAACCAAGAAGTAGGCAATGAGAGACAACGGAATCACTCTGGCACGGTGTAGTAGAGATATTCAGCAATATATCTCAATAGCTTGAACTTGTGCTCTGACAGCTCGGTGAAAAGTAGCCAATAACCACTTTACTCTAACCGTCATTTTTACTACCCACCATGATGGTCGAGTGATTATGGTGCTCCATTGCTGACCCGCAGGTCACGGAATGTAATCCCTGTCGTATTTTTGATATAGACGAAAATGCGCGAGGCCCGTGCACTTTGATATAGGTGCACGTTAAAGATCCAAAGTGGTTAAACTTCCGGAGCGCCCCACTATGGCGTCCCTCATAATCATATTGTAGTTCTCATAATTGTCTCTCATGATCATCTTTTCTCCCACAGACGATCACAGTGTCTACGATGGAGATCTGTAGTGTTCTTTTTTTTAAAGTCATTTTCTGCTTGTGATGGTGACTCCACCTCTTTAGTGATTGACTCACCTTTTAGTGCTTCTAGAAAATTTGTTTCGTAGAGAGCATCTTACTCTAGCCACGCTCGTTTACGCTTCTGAAATTGTCGAGCGCCTTCTTCCCACTTGTGCACGGAGAGGGGACCATGCTTGCACCAAACACTTGGTGAGTTCCCTTGCCTCAACTTTCTTTTCTAAAAAGCACACATGTCTTGCTCCCTCATCATACTTGGTATACACCAGCAACCAAGTAAAGATTTCTTACCAGTGAGCTAGGAACTTCAGTTTATCCTTACTAACTGAGGGAATTCTGTACGTAGTGAATGCCTGGTTTACATACATGGCGTCATTAGCAAACATTGTCTAGACTCGCCGTGCTGCAACTTCTGGTGTCTTGGCCCTTTGAACACGTAAGGATCAATGTTGCCAGGAATCGCGGTTTTGGTGGCTGCATCATGCTCCAATCGGTATTAAGGAGTTTTCTTTGCACACGAGTCGTATTCAGCCAGTGCAAAACTACAGTTGGGAACCTTTTTCTCGGCTGCTGTAGCTTTACGCCAGTTGTGTGTGCATTGGGAGCAGCGTCACCTTTCGAGAAATAATCATCAAGCTTTACCTTACGGCGTTTTAGTGCGGCTAGATTGTACTATAGCGCGGCTATCGAGTCTCATAAAGGGGCGCAGATTGGCACAGAACACGAACTACCCAGCATTATACGTGTTTGCTGCGTATTTTAATGGGGTGACTTCGCACTGCTAGGAAGCAACGCGCTCAGTGAAGTTCGGGCAGTGACACTGAATGAGAGGAACAAGAACATTACCGACGATACATGCCGGCTGGTTAATATACCACCTTAAACACTAGCTCTTCTTTTTCCCCTAACGCAAAGATTTGCTGGTATACATTTTCTCCGCTTCCCTTCAGGTGCCGGTCAGGTCGCACGCGCCCCGGTATCTCACTCTGCGCGCATAAGGTCTCGCATTTGTGATATCGCCCTTACAGAAGGCTGCTGGGCTATGTTGCGGTGTGATCCCATACAAAAAACATGAATTAACGCAAAAGTGTTGATGCGAGCAGTGAAGTACCAGCGCCTCGCATCAGACTACCTGAAACAGACAATCGACAGGTACTGACGGTGCACTGTACAGTGTAAATAAACCTGTGTTGCAAGCACTGGCAATTCTTGTTGGAGTTCACGCGTCCTGAGAAATTTATTATGGTGCACTATGCTTTGATGAAGAACGGAGTTCTTTCCTTCATCACTAGTGAACCGATCGCTCGATATTTTGCGTGGTACGAGGCTCCTCCTGTTCGCGACGGCGTAAGTGCTGCAAACATGAATGCACAAATTAGATGGAACAGTAAATACATGACAATTGCATATTCATGATGTGCAGTGAAATACTTTGTATGGTTCTTAATCTGTTCACGTAAAATATATGACGGCTGCATGCTTGGGAACAACGAAATACATCTTGCTGCAACGCTATCGTTTCAGGGAGCAGAGCGACGAAAGCTACGAAATTAAAAAAAGAGAACATTACAACATTTTGCACATATTTAGGTTTCCGAGTGCATATACAAAGCGGACAACTTATTTTATGTAAGTAGGTATTGTCTGTCTCAGGTGCATTTTGATTGAGTGTAGATTTCTCAACAATGATTACCTTGCCCTCGCAGATTGCACAATAAAATTTCTGCGATTGCAGTACTTCATTGATATCAAAAGTTACAGTGCAACTGTAATGTCAAGCATGGTGGCGAGGAAGTCTGTCTGCAAAACAACGGGTGTGAAATTGTATTACCAACGTGCAGCAGAATTTACAATAATTTATACTTATTGCGTATCGCAAGCGTGCGTGGATGTGCGCAGTAAAGTAAAAAATGTTGACTAAAACTATCACTGTGGCAGAGCTACTTGACATATGGAGCTAAACGTACACATCAATTCCGCAGGCATGCAGTCATTCGCATTTCATGTTGTAAGCGAAGCCGTTTGACTAGTGAAATGCACTTCACCCCGGCGAGGACCACGCCATCTACGCTTAACAGAGATTAACAATTAACAATGTCATCTCCGATTGGGCGCGTCGTCGCAGTGATGTGTTTTCGAAGACTAGTTCATTCACTGGTGCCAAGGAGAGGTCGTTGCTTGAAACTACCACTGTATCGGTCATTTACTTTATATTTTACTGTTATTACTTTAACTTTAATCGCTTACTCTTTTCACAAGCATATACGCATGGGGATGAGGGGAAGAGGAGGGGGAGTCTCACGACTTTGATATACATGTACACAATATTCTCAAAATACCACCGATAATTACGTCACAGAGAAAAGCTAATGACTGTACCCCCTCCCCCAGTTGGGACGGTGTGAACCCCCCCCCCCCCCCGAAAAAAAATGTCTGGCTACGCTCCTGGTTGTGACCGTCCTACACAAAAATGGCTCACCACCACCTCTCGCATGAAGCCATTGACACTGCTGTTCTCGTCTTTAAATAAAAGGCTTTCTTTGCTAAGGCTGGCAATCGCAGAGCCGAAAGACAACAGCGAAGTTAGGATGCCAATAACTTTTAGAGAAGTGGTCACAAGCTTCGAAAACAACTGCTTTCTACCTCAAGCGATTTAAAATAAACTCGCAACCGTGAAGACCAACTCTCACTGTGCGCTTCTGAAACTTTGAATCATCTTTGAAGTGCAACAACAGTATATAAAAGCATTCTGAATTCCAGCCAGCTATCAACAACGCAGTCATACGAGTGGTAATACAGACGATATAAGACGCCGGCGTGCTCTCCTATATAGTCCCACAACTCCCCGCAAAAGCACTTGACTCCCAGTACACTTTTCTCTCTGCAGCTCGCATTGCGAGGGCCTCTCCTCAGCTTTTTTTACTCCATCTTTTGTCCTGGCGTGATCCAGTGGTCTATTTACTGCCTCTGCTGATGCGCTGCTGCCCCCTTCTTCCCCTCTGCTCCACACCCTACCACCTTCGTGAATGCCAGCAGCGAGATCGGGCGCTAGTCATTTGCACCTCATTTAAAAGAAACTTCACTCATCGGTTGCATTCATACACAGAACAACAGCTTGTTATTTTATTTTGCGAGTCATTTCAATACTCACTAGGCGCCCGAAAGGCAACACGCAAAGTTATGCAGCTGCTTCTTTTGTTGGTACTTTTGGCACTGATAATCATTGAATAGGTCTGCACACTTTCAAGTTGGTGGGCCATGAGACACCCTCTCACTGCAAAGTGGAGATGTTTTGGCGCCTGGAGCGACTTTACGCTTCTGCGACGCAATATCACATACGTTAAGCCGAATCTTTTCTCTATGTGACATTGGAACGTTTGGTGTTTCCGATGCAGCCTCAAGCAATCGCGTTGCTCGTTCGTAGGACATTAGCTTGCCACGCATAGGGCTTGAATTCAATTTATGGCTCAGACCAAACACACTTGTTATAGATTTTTCATATTTATATTTTCTATTCATGCACAGTGAGGATATTTACTCAAACTATTGACGCTAACATCATAATTTTTGTGAAATGAGCTCTTTAATGCTATCGCCTTGAAACAAATCCGTAAGAAATTCACGCAGTTCCAGTAGTCTTTTTAAAGGATTCTATATTGTGGGGCAGAAGAAACCAGACCAAAGAAATCTTTGACGAAAGCTTATATTTAGATATTTTTTTTTAAATCGTCTGTCTGTCTATCTGTCTATCTATCTATCTATCTATCTATCTATCTATCTATCTATCTATCTATCTATCTTACGGTCTAAGTCTAACTTTAGGCGCTGTCGTATTTGTCTCCATAGCTTGGTACACAGTGTGACCCAACTGCCGTTGGTCAGAGTTTGTAAATGAGCCATAACACTCCACTGGTAAGCACCTACTTCATTTTCACCGTGCTCGCGTGCTGATTTTGCACCAAATAACCAAGGCATGCTGAGGCTAAAACAATCGTTAATTGAATATGCCGACAACTAATATTTATGACATGCACTGTCATAAATGCACTGTTGTGCTGTAGGGTGCATGTTGTTTTGATAAGCCTAGCCTATCTTAAAGTGTGTGTCAGTGTTACGTCGCACTGTGAGGTGCCCTTTCATGCCACTGCACTCCAAATGACTGGAAAGCCTGTGATACGCGCACTACTAGGCAATTTAGCAAAAAACATCAATCCTGCTTGTAATGCTTCAGTTTTTCTTTCGAAGTAGACCCTCACAAGAAGCAGTATTTGCCAATTTATGTTTGTTCGCACAGTTCGAAAATGAATGACAAGCTGAGTTGTGTGTAGGCGTCTCTATATCACCTATTTCCCCCGCATAACCATAAATTTGTTTTGTGCATTCAATGATTTACATTAGCGCGGCCTTGAAAACAAAACAACCAAGTCCCTGTCTAGAGCAAAAAATGCTTGTTGAAAACCACACAATCCCAAGCGAAGTGAACGGGCTACAAACATGGGAGTACCTCAAATGACTAATTGTGGCCCTATTTCTTCTCGACGTATGACCATAAACCCTATCTCATTACGTTCAAAATCCTAACTCACTCACAGCAGCCATAATATGGATGACATAATTTAGCTTGGGTTGTGAGGAACCCAGTGTCCTTTCGAACACCAGCGTTGTTGCTGTCTGCCTGCTGAATTGGATCTCCGATATGAATGGTAGGAGCGCGAAGCGACTGAGATTTGTGGCAGGTCCCTCGAGAGACCCCACATATCTCGCGTGTGCTTCCTGTACCGTTTCCGTGCAAGGTGCTGAGCAGCCTTTTCTTGTTTTTGTTAGTGTCGCCTCCAAGTTTTTTTATATCTTCTTGAGTGGTATTTTAAGACAGGTACATGAATCAGGGAAAGTCAGGATACGATGAAAAAAAGCCAATCTAAATTGAAAACTTATTCTTACCGCCTCAGCATGGCGTCTCTCAGCTTTGGTCTTGTCACCATATTGAACGCTGTCGAATGGGATGTGGAAGCTTCGACCACTGACACCCGTTTCTATGATAAATTTTACTAAGTCTGTGGTCTCATGGTATTTGAACTCCTACCGGTCAGCTCTATTTCTTTCCCCAAATAAGCTTCTAAATGCGACGCATTTCTTGGCATACTGCAGGTGCTTTCAGCGTACGCAAAGAATTGCTGTTCGTGTACTTTCAAATAATAATCTTGACGAAGACGGACTAAATCCAACGAAATTTTTATTCGCAAGCAGTGAATACTTCTCTATTTAACCAGGTGCAATAAAATATGGATTCAAGACAAGTGGTACAAGAAATAGATATTTTCCGGCTGCTTTAGTGTTTGCGAATTTGAATCAATAATGGCAAAAATTAGCCTAGTCTGCATATTGTAGCAAAATGAATCCTTTTGCGACGCAAGGCGCAGAAAAACGTGAAACATTGCGAATAGTTGCTTTTGCAAAAAAAAAAGTCTTGAAACTTGCTTTGTGACTCCTGTCAGAGTCTTAAGCACGCGTCAAGTACTATACGGTGTCCAATAAATCTCAAGAAAGCCTGGAGCTGTGGTTCTCCACAACTTCCAAAGGTCAAGCACTGCGAGACTTTCTTTGAGCTCCATGAGCTGCTTTTCTTGTTGTAAAGCACTTTGTTGCCATATTATTTAATTTGCTTAACGCCCCTCTGGAGAACGCTTTTGGGGCACCGCGCAACCTTACCACAGAAACAACGGTTGATGATGTTGATTACCGAATATTATATGCACACATCCACTCAAGGCGTTCGGCCAAGAAACGGGCGGATGTACAGTACATTAGAAATATAAATTCTGATTCGTAGTGACAAAGAGAAATAAAATAAACTCTGGTGAGTAAATATCAGTTTTCCTGTTTTTTTTAATTTGTTGTGGCACATTTTTTTGATCTCTTTGAGGCAACAATTTCTACGCTATTTTATTTTCAACGCACGCATTTTTTGAATAACAAGTATCCTCTGTATAATGAGAGGAACTATATAATTCGTTTGCAGAAAATTGTCTTTTTCACTGCCTTTTTGTGGCATTTCGCTCCTTCGAGATGCACTAAACAAAATAATTTTTCTCTTAACTCGTAACACTTTCACAACCAAATTATAATATGATCTAGATAACGATAAGGAGCACTATTAGGAATATTGTGTTTCCGCACTACTGCCGGACAACATTTTCGCTCGGCTCCCAGCGTTTCAGAGAGCAGAATCTAGCCTTTTTTCTCTGGCAACAATCTCCCAACAAAAACTGTCAATTTTGTGTTGCAATTGAACTTCAAATAATCGGGAATTTTTTTATTAAAAGAAGTAGCATTAAATCTGAGAGGAACGTTTTTGTGTGTGCGTGTGTATAGCCATGCGTTTGTGGGGTTTTCTTAAGTTGCGTAGGTGGAATTGATTTCTGAGAGGTCCAATCATGCTTTATATGTGTTTGAGCGTCAGCACCAGAAATTTTCCAGCAAGCAATGAACAGAAAATTGGCAGGCCTCGAGGGATCTGCAGTTGTATAGGACGATATTCTCTTTTGGGGCAAGTCAAAGGAAGAGCAGGACCACAACCTTGTAAACGTGCTAATACAGTGCCGGGAGCACAACTTGAAGTTGAACAACGCAAAATGTCATTTTTTTGCTTTAGAAATCTGTCAAGTACCACGGTCATGTTCTGACTCGGGAAGGACTCAGCCTCAATAAGGAGCAGCTGGAAAACATACTTCAAGTTCCACCCCCACAAAGCAAGAAAGAATTCCACATATGTCTGAAACCGCAGCTCCTCTCCGTGAACTTTTGTAGATTGACGCCTCATGGGTCTGAGAAAACAGACCACCAGGCTAGTTTCAAAGCCCTTCTTGAAGCTTTAACAAAGGTACCCGTTCTCGCATATTACCAGAAGAACAAGCCCGTCACGCTTTCGGTAGATGCCAGCCAGAATGCGATCGGTGCAGTGATTATGCAAAATGGTCATCCGTTAGCATACTCATCACGCTCTCTCTCTAAAACTCAACAGAGATACGCGCAGATGGAAAAAGAAATGCTAGCGACCGTGAATGGTCTCGGGACTACTTGCTTGAGTAGTCTGAGGCCACAGTGTAGTCGGAACACAAACTACTTGAGATCTTTCAGAAACCTTTGTGCCAATGCCCACTTCGACTTCAGCGCATGCGCCTCAACCAGCAGAAATATCGTGTGCGAGTCAAATATGCGCCGGGAAAAGAGCTTTCTTATAGCCGACGCATTGTCCCGTTTCCCCCGATTCAAATTTTGAATACGATGAGCCCTTTCATGTCATTTCAATGGCCTATCTTCCAACTTTAGGCAAACGCTTGAACTAGGTTCTACTAGAAACGAAAAAAGACCCGACCATGCGTCAGCTTCGTGACTGCACAAGCACAAGCTGGCCCGACAGTAAGCATGACGTCTTTCCGGAGTTGCGGAGCTACTGGAACACTCGTGACGAGCTACCCACAGAAAGTGGCATCGTGCTTTGCAGCATCAGGCTCGTTATCCCTCAAAAAGTGCCTGGTGGCTTTCTATATTTACTGCATGCCAACACACGCGGGAGGAGAAAAAATGAAAGCACGTGCTCGTACTTGTCTGTCTTGGCCTGGCATGAATACTGACATAGAAAAAAAAGAAACAGCGCGACTCTGTAAATTGTGCGAGTGTCGTAGACCCAGAAATGCCAGAATGTCATTGCGCAGCCATGAATCGCCACGTTTACCGTGGGAAGTCGTTAAGCAGACCTCTGCTACCATCAGGGAACTTAATATTTGGTCGTTGTTGACGTTTACTCCTTGTTTGAAATCAAAGTAGTGCAGTCTTTATCCGGGAGCAAAGTGATCTCTGCCTTCGAAGATATCTTTCCTACGCATGACTTCCCAAACAAACTCATCATAGACAGTGGACCACTATTCAGTAGTAGCAAGTTTCAAGACTTCATCAGCCAGATAGGAAAAAACAACGTTTGATCGTGTCCATACCATCCTCGCTCTAACGGCTTGGCTGAGCGAGCAGTGCAGGAGGCCAAAAAATTGCAAGAGAAGTATCACTTTGGATCCTGTTGACTACTCTGCTGCCTTGCTAGAGTGGCGGAACACACTGCAAGATGACGTTTGGAAGTCACCTTCGCAGCGACTCATAGGTCGGCTGAGCAGGACGCTCATACCGGTTCCGGATACCCACTTATAGCCTCGGACAGTGCAACCAAAGGACGTCCAGCAAAGACTGCATGACATCCGTCGCAAGCAACACACCTACTACAATAGAGGTTCCAGGCCTCCACCCGAGCTGCAACTAGGAGCCATGGTCACTGTATATAGTGTGCTTTCAGGACTATGTCGCCCGCCACAATCATTGATTGATATGTGGGGTTTAACGTCCGAAACCACTATATGATTATGAGAGACGCCGTAGTGGAGGGCTCCGGAAATTTAGACCACCTGGGGTTCTTTAACGTGCACCCAAATCTGAGCACACGGGCCAACCCACAATCATTCAGAAAAGTGAGAGCCCGCGCTCCTACATACTGAAAGGGGAAGATGGACGACAGTTTCAGAGGACAAGAGAAACACCTCAGACCTTCTCGCACAACCACTGGGCAAGATGCAGTGCCACCTGTCCCAGCAGCCACCGAGACTTCTCGGTCTGCTACGTAACCAACATTGCGGAGAAGCCAACAAAAGTGTCGTTAACCGATTGGATACCCAAAGCCGGAACAGTATTAAACTTTGGGCACTGGCTCAATAAACAAAAAGCGAGATGTGACGTTGCGATAGCATCGTGCAAAGCCATGCACACGCGCTTAAGCACAACAAGATACGCCCTCTTGCTCCGGGCTATATATTCTATAGCTTTGCGGAATAAAACGGCATTCTCTCACCCACACCTGTCTCGAGCGTGTCAAAATTACTAACGCAAGTGAATGAAATCTGCCGACAATATGCAAGGGCCCTACACAGGTTGGACTGCAAGAGCCATCTGTATAAGTGAAAAAAAAAAAACATGCCAGATCTCTTTATACATATACAAATCGGTATAGCACGCAAGTCGCTATGTTCCAATTTTTACACAGCACGTAGACACTCTACGCAGACTGCTTAGAAGACCCCACTGAGCCCACGCTGTCCGAGAATCGGAACACGTTTAGACAGCTTTTATGCGACGATGCGCCACCTCGCGTCAAAAGAAGAAGCTAAAAGAAACAAACGTAACAGTTGTTTTCTGGCTTATTTTGTGTTTAAATCAGAAACAAATAAACGTTACTCACAATGAGTGTCAGGGAAAGCGTCTGCGTTTGTGCAGACGGCCATTCTGGCGAGATTTGATCTATCTGAGCGATTCACTGAGCCACCATCTTGTTTAGACCGCAAAGTAGCCTGCATCGTATTTGCCTACGATGCGGTCTTCTCTGGACTGTCTACTTTGCTGACTACGTGAAAATTGGAATTGGACTTGAGATGGCCGCCGTCCATTTAGCTGTCTATTTAGCCGTCTACGGTGAGTATTAGAACGCACCTAGTGAAACGTGTCTTTACAGAGGTAGTCGAGCGTTTATTGCGCATTGTTTCAGCAACAAGTTACAAAGTGAAGTTAAGAGCGGCAAGCAGCTTGAAACTTGCAGCGCACACCTCAAGCAGAAAGCACGCACGAAATTAGCATACAAAGGTCGAGCCCATGATTACAACTGCGCAGCTGGTATCTGAAAGCATGCTGCTGAAATAGCAAGCCGAACGAAACGAGCGCTGAAGTACACACAGGACAAGCACGAACAATTGTCACTATTGCTCCTGCGTCGTGTGTGAGCAGCGCAATGCTTTCCTAAAGGCGGCCGTCGCAGCGTGTGAAGTGACCTTCGCCCTATCAAAGTTTGACTCTGATAAGCGCGTGCGCAAGAGATACCATGCTCCGTGGAGGTGGCGCTTCGTGGAAGCGACGACCTTGCGATCAAGCCAAACTTCAGCCTGTCACGCCATTTCTCCACTAATAATGAAAACACGCTAAAGTTAGGAAGCTTTGAGGACTTCCAAACGGCGTATGGTGTATATAAATGGCTTGGCGGTAGCGCCCGAAACTACGTACGTTCTGTGGCCTAGTGGTTAGCGCCGCGCAATGGTATTATAAAGGTTGCTCGTTAGGGTCCGCGTTGCAGATGATTGACTTCTGGTTTCTTTCTTTGGCATCTATCATTGTATATTTTGCACCGTAATGACAGCGACAGAAGTACGTCAGCGGAGCAGTGGTGAAATAAACCGCAGCAGCAGGCGTGTGGTGGTCCCTCTTGCCGCTCACATTTTTCAGGCGCATAACTTAGGCATTAATTATGTTCAAAGCCAGCTAACGACGACTGGTCGATAGACGGCGCCTGACAAAAACGAAGCACAATGAAATGCGTTTGTTGAGACGGACCATCAAGCGATTGGCCCGTGCACTCGCCATTTTCTCCGAACCCCGCAAGAATTTGTTCACCACTCTTTACGCTGGTAAAGCGTCTGTGTGGTCGAAGCATTTTCACGAAGAGCCCGACTGACAATCAAGTTGTCCCAGTCAGAACGCCTCTCTCTACAGGAAGTAGTGGCGTGCTTGACAGTAACCTTGGGCAATTGGTGCATCTTTTCTCATACAAACTCGAGACAGGTGGCCGGCTGCGTAGAACAGGCATATTGGTTCTCCGGCGGTATATCTCACCTGTACCTTGAATTAACGACTTCTTGCTTCTGTTGTGAATATTCTGCAGGATTGGGTAGCAAAGTGCAAGGACGTAAAAGTGGAGACACGTCTATGAGAGAAATAAAGATTTTTCTTTTGCTTTGATGGTGGAACATAAAAAAGTATTGGTCCCACACGGAGGCCTCAGACGAGACAGGAGGTATTCAAAGCAGAGAGTAAGAGAAAAGGGGAGTTTTGTGCTCGAGGAGAATATCACGAAAAGTGGACATAGGTCGGGCTTATGGCCGACACTGATTCAAGGAAGAAAAATACATCGAGAAAGAAGTGTTGAGATATGAAGTGTGTTATGGGCCAGGAAGAAAATGTGTGGTATGAAACAAGCCTAGTTGTTATCGCGATATCAGTTTAGTTGCCACTCCGACGTTCAATTGTTAACAGGTGTTGGTTTGTATATATAAACTTGCCAAGAATTTCGCAGCCCGGCCCACCCTGTCTTTCAGCGTGTCATCAAAATCATCAGAACTATCGGGATCTCTTCCATCATAAAATTTTAATTGCATTTCAAAAAACTAAACAAAGCAAATGAACCCATAACATAGCACAAAACCACCGGTATCGAAATGCGCCTAGCCGAAGAGCACCAGCCGAGGACACGTGATCTTCATCAGATAAACTTGCATGCACATACTTTTGAATATTTCTCTGTTGTGCGTCTTTCTGTGGCGATGTTTACTGTCAAATAT